>JANIJG010005525.1:38670-67946 GCA_024611175.1 Megaceryle torquata
ATCTGTTGCAGTGTTGCTGATGGGACTTTATTGTATTGCAACGTATTTAAAAGCACTGTCTTACAGATTTGCTACACCAGCAAACTTCTTTGAGATGCAGAGAAGCCCATTATCAGAGATCATCCTTTAGGGATTCTATATCCAGCAAAAATAGCTCTCTGTTTGTGGATTACTATATGTTTTGATGTTCAGGCTTTGCAAGACAGAGTTCTTTAGTAATCCACAATTGTCAGATGGAGCCTTTGCTGTTTGGCTGGCCCAAATCAGTGTCAAAGGTCTTTCACAAGGCATGGGAAGTACAAAAAGGAAAAAAAAAATCAGCAGCAATATACTTATATCCCCTCTGTGTTAACTTCCCATTTAGAAATAGTGAATACTTGCAAATTTTGAGCTGGTTTTATGAATTATTCACAACAGAAAAAGGATTCTGAGCTGCATTTGTACAATGAGAAAACACAGATGATACAGGGTTTCACATGTCCAATGAAAAATCAACCATCGCAGCTTGAATTTTGAATGCTGATACCAAACTGCTAATGAATAATTTGCAGATCAGGAATTTTTAAGTGAATAATTTTAAACAAATAAATTTGAGAAAATCAGACAAGTGGTTCATCTGCTTCTTTTGGAGCCACTAATTTGCCCATTCACTCCCTTTTGCAGCTCAGTTGCGGTGATTTGGTTCTCAAAGGACCAAAAAGAAAATGTAAATTGAAGTAAAAAGTGTGCTGGAGAAATGATAGCTTGTTACTCTGCCAATTCAGAGTGGCAGGGTGGGTGAGCAATAGGGTAGGAGAAAAGCATCTGTTAAACCCGCTAAAAATATAGTACCAGGTTCTCAGAATCCACATTGGGAAATGACTTTGAAAAACAAGAATGGGGTATGGGGAAAAACTTTAGTCACTGAGGATTATAAAGGGCAAGCAATTTTCTGGAGCCATGGAATCATAGAACAGTTTATGTTGGAAAAGACCTTTCAGACCATTGAGTCCAACCATTTACCCAGCCCTGCCAAGTGAGTCAATCAATAGCTAGAACAACTGAAGGGTGGAACAACTTTTTTACTTAGATCAGGAGCCTGCAAAAACAACATTTAAACTTGGGTCAAGAAAATCTGGGTCAGTAAAAAGAATCTGGGGTGGATTTTCTGGTGATAAGGGGGGTGGGTACAAGAGACTCATGGTCCCCTTTCCCTCCCACTGTTTTATGCCATATGTACTTTGGATATGTGGCAGGGGAGGTGAAGCCCCCTTCCCTAACCCACCTGTGGCTACCTCTGTGTTCTGTCATCATACTCAGAAACCACACCATTAAAAGGCAAACATGTAGCTAAATTTTGGGGTTACATACTGATTTTGCATTCTTGTGTAGCTCATGTTCCAAGGTGGTTTTCATTTTTTGCATGAAGGACAGAAATTAGCTTAGTTTTTGTTTTACTCTCTTTGCTATTAATTAAATGTATTTCTGACAAGTGTGGAACTCATTTCAAATGGTTAATGATGCAGTGGAGCTCCAAACTTCTGGTCAATTCATCATTCAAACCGTTGATCCTATCAGGAAGATCCCTACTTATAGTTGTGACAATATTCAGCCCTCATCCAGCCCTTCTGGTCTTCAGAAGCTCATTAAAACAATAACTCCAATAACAAATGCCTGGAAAACCAAATAATACTTTTGCTGAGTCCTATTAGTCCCATTTTACAGATGGAGGAGCAAGGAAAGAAGAGCTGTGTCACTCAACCTAAACCACAGTAAGCACAGTTTTCAGGGCTGGGCTAAAACTGCTGGTTTCCAATTTTGTGGTTAGATAATTAAACCAGACCTTCCTCTTCTATTGAAGCTAACCTGTGAAAAATGAGTGCCTTCCCTCAAAGAGGTTTCCAAGCATGTATGCAGAGAGGAATTTATGACCTACAATTTATGTAGAACTTCCTTTTCATAAATCATTTTATTAAAGCTCTGAAGAAGATTCCAAAGGCTCTGATCCAGCAGTGCACTTAGACATGTCCATAACTTCAAACAAGTAAATTGTCCCATTGAAGTGCTCTCCTGGACTGAGGCCAAAAAAAGTGCAGTTCTCCCCTGACTCAAGGTTCAGATGTAAAATGGGGAAAAATAATTTATCAGAAGTTTATTAAGTTACACAGTCATGGCAGAGCCCTGACAGCCTTCTACTTTAATACCTTGAGCTAATAAGAAATGGGCTTAGGGAGATAATTGCCTCCTTAGTGATATGCTGTGATGAAATACTGAACCTCACCTGGAGGATGTGGTGGTGTTGGCTCTTCCTGAACCTGGCAGATCCCACACCCAGGCATGTGAAATTTCAGAGGGGACATGCCAGGTACCAGCAATACTCCTGGGGTACAAGCTTCCTTTTATTCAACTGTTACTCAGTTTTAAGGATTATCCTCACAGGGGAACTATGCATTGTGGTATTTCAAGGATTTGGAATCATGAAATCACTTTGGCAAGAGGACTATTCACACCTTTTTCTGGACTCCTTCACTGGTAAATACTTGGGAGACAGTACTGAACATACTGTTACGTGCTGCTGGCAGCCTCGCTGGGAAACTACGCCAAGGACAACTTCTCTAATCTGCTGAAAGACTTGTGTGTCGAGGTCATGTGTGGAGCAGTCAGAGGTAACCAGACCTTGTGCTAGCCAGGAGTGTGGAATGAGATGTTAAATACTAAAAGAAAGAGCGAGTTCCTAGGGATGAGAAGGGAATGTGACTCAAATTAGCACGGTGACACCTCCGTGTAACGACACAAAGCGGTCTTTGCTCTGGAACACTTGTTTCAGGGGATGCACAGTTACATATCAAGACCTCCTTTGAGCTCTGCCTAGAGTTATTACTCAGAATCAGAGTTGACAGTTGTCATTTTGCAAACTCAAAGCTGCCAGATGTAACAGCCTACTCTTATGCATTATAAAATCCAACACAAGAAACATCATAGTTCCAAAATGTTACTTACATCTACAATAAGGAAGTCCAGCCAGCACCAGGCATTGGTGAAATACTTCTTGAAGCCATAAGCCACCCATTTCAGGAGCATTTCCAAGACAAAGATGTAAGTGAATACTTTGTCAGCATATTCCAGCATGGTTTTTATGTTTTTTCGATCTTCAAGGTAAATATCTTCAAAAGCCTGGAAGTAAAAGACTGATTTAGAACTTCTCTGAAGCTGTGTTGGAAGTATCAGTGGTGCACTACAGTTTTATTTGATGGGGTATCACGTACTAGCTCTGATTTCTGATATATTTTAATGGTGCCATCAGAAAGAGTGCACAGGCACAAACAGGACTGGCCCTAACCTAATAGAGATATGTTCAGCTTTCCGTTATGAAGGACACATTCTTAGGTATCTCCAGCCTCTACTGGCTGTACTGACCAGACAGCCTTTGAGTGTGAAAAGAGCTTAAGCACCCTAAATTTGGGAACGTGAATTTGCAAGGAGGGACATCCTGCCTCAGCTCCCGTTGGCTGTGCAACTGCTGTCAGGTCACCTTCAATGTCCCAGGACCTAGGGCACCTGTCTTTAGGATGAGGAATCTGACCCTTACACTTAGCCAAATACATCTTACTGGTAATGATGACAAATGGGGTTATTACCTTGCCTGTGTTTTAGAGTACCTAAGTTCCCTGTCTCTTGTTCAGCCATCACATTTCAGGTATCTGGCTCAAGAAATGCTCATTATTATTCACTTAACAGAACAATTATGTTTTAAAGGTCAAAGTATCTATCTACCCATCTCATCTGTCTCTCCAACTAATCTTACGCAGAGCACCATCAAAAGACTTTTAGTATCTGTATCAAATACAAGCAACTTAATAACCCCTTTAAAATATTTAAGATCTAAACCAATATGCCTACTAAAATAAAATAAACAAAGTTGTCTTCTAACTTAGCTCTCACTTTGTAGATGTACATCAAATAAAACGCAGCATCCCAGTGTCAGGATTGCACATATATGGCCTGTTTTGGGGCTTCTAAGTCAATCAGTGGTTACAATTTGCTTCCCCAGCTACCCTAGCAACTCTCATTAGACAAGCTGCTCCTGTGTCCCTGTAACCTGGATAACCCAAGCTTTCACATATTACTCTCGTCCCATAGGGTGACCCAAAGCACTTGGCAGCAAGAAACACTATTATTTGAGAGGGTCTGTACTAATCACTTTAATTATCTTCATTTACATATTTCAAGATCTGTAGCTACTTTCTGAGGAACTTCAAAAAGTTAGCAAACACCCAGCGCCTGGAGATACAAGAAGTGTGTTACTTGTCACTCAGGCAGTCACACTGCTCTTTTGCCTGCCAGGGAACAGTAATTAAACTGACAAGAAAGCTTTGGCAGCCTGTGCCAAAGCTTGTCCATTTGTCCCCACACTTTGGGGTGACGTTTTCATTGCAACTCAGTCTCCTATCTTGCCTTCAAAAATGATATTTCAAGGGTGTGAAAGAGCTGTTGGAAAAAGCCACAGAAAACAATACGCAGAGAGATTGGAGTTTATCACTTCTTGTAGGGGATCACTCATTTTGTCAGATGACTTGCTGTACTTTGCAATTACTGCAAAAATAACAACAAACTATTTAAAGTGATTTCCTCCTCTCCTTACTTTCCTCTCACTATTTTCTACTAACTTCTTCAAAAGTACACTGTGTTTGGTCTACTAAAAGCACACTCCGAGTCAGGAAACAGCTTAATAAGGGATGAAAAATATGCTACCTGAATGCCTCAGGTGTGCAAGAGCTACGGATATTACCCAGATGACAAAACTCTGGTGCTTTGCATTTTTTCATGGTGAAAATGGATGAAAGCTTTGCAATATAAAACATCATTAAGGGTTATTTCTTCTGCTTTTCTTTGTGTGTTAAAAAAACAAAACAAACCCAAACTTAAACAGGATACCTGCAGGGTTATCCACAATTGCTATTAAAACACATGCTCCCAGGTTTGGGTGCTTATGGTGTAAATGTAAAAGAAGGAGTTTTGGATCATTTGCAGTAAGCTATAGATACATTCTGATGGTTCAACTACACCACACGGATATACACTGGTTTCTAAACTCCCTTAAGAGCTTAGCATGTCCCTGATGAGCTCGGTTTTTGGAAGAGCTCAGCCCAGAATAACAGAGGAAAAAAACTGTGCGTTGCCTCCATCATCTCCAGTCCAAATACTGAAGTGCAGTGCAGATATGTGAGAAAATGCAACATAATTTACCCTTACACAGAACTGCACTGGCTAAATTGAAAATCACAAAAAAGCAAATGAATGCATGCAATGTAAATTAAATGAGATTTATATTGCAGTGTTCAGTATCTAAGGCACTTTTAATTACATATGTAAGGAAGTGTATTCAGTGTATTCATCTAAAGTATATTACAGCAAGTGACGTGCCCCCTTTAAAATGTGTTAAAAAATTAACATGCTGATTCTCAAGCTGGTGCAAAAGCTGTCAGACTCCATTGATTTCAGCAAAGCTCTGACAATTTTCAGCAGCCTACTATTTACCCAAGTTTCTCAGCCTCTTACTTTTCATAACAAAATAAAATCCCCCGAGTGAATTTTTAGCCCATCGCTGGTGGACCTGGAGAACAGTCCAGTCCTTTCCTTTCTGCATCAACATTTTTGTATTTCCACCTTCTTGTTTCCCTGCAGAGACTTTCTTTTAACTACATAAACCCAGTACTTCTGTGTTTTCCTTTTTTTTTTTTTTTTTTTTTAGGCCACTGGTAATTTGTGTTTCTCTCCTCTGGATTTTCTTCAATTAGCCCATGTCTTTCCCAAAGTACAATGCCCAGAGCTGAAGCCAGTGCTCCAGCTGAGACCTCCTTGATGCCAACTGGAGTGGAAGAACATATTTATTTACACAGCCCAGTGGGGTGTTCAGCTTTTGTGTGGTGCTGTGATGTAGTTTACTCTATCCTTTTTGTCTCCTGTTCTTCCTCCATCTCTTTTTAGTAAATCTGCTGCCTTGCCAGTCATCCTGAATTATGCCTTTCTGCCCATTATTATTCCCAATGAAGTGAAGCTGACACCTTTCTAAGATGATGTTTAAGTCTTACTGTTTAAGGCAGATTGATCCATTTGTCTGAAATTAATCCTGACCTCCAGAAACACATGGATTACCTGCCCAAACATGGCACTGCCTGCAAGTTCAGTAAGTGTATCCTTACTTCATCATGCAGGATATCAGGGACCACCAGACCAAAGCCTGGAGAACTCTGGATACACCACTTTGCTTTACGCCTGGAGAAAAAGCTGGTAGAAACTGCGCCAAATTAGTGACACTCCTGACATGCAAAGGAGCAACATAAATATACTTTGCTGTTGCTATAAAGGGCCTAGATCATACAGAGGGGATAATCCCAGCACATAGTGAGATTTCAGGAGGAGAGGATCCCTTCTGAGTCCTGGGCAGTGGCCAACCAGACTCCATACTTACAGATTCACTCAGATGCAAACAGGAGGTATCTGTGCAGGGATGGTACAGTGGTTTAAGCTTCAGTGTATCCAAAACTTGACACACACACACACTAGCTCCATGAATAGCACTGATTCAGTGTCCCTGCATCTTTTTTTTTTGCTTTGCTGGTTACAAAATGTGTTAAGAAAAAAAAACCAAACCCATCCCTGGGGCATAATACAAGCCTGCGGATGGGAACTACCCTGGGCAGTTATGGGATGCTGAAGGAGTAACTCTGGGATACTTCCTCACACAGACTGTCTTAAGGTTTTGCTTTTCAAAATGTGCAAAATCTTATAACAGAAGAAAGTTCCCCAGCATATGGTAAAGGCAGGTGAAATCAGAGAAGCTGAAGAGCTGTTTTAGCCCCAAACATGCTTCGCTTTGAGAAATGATAGGTAAGGGCTCATAAGATCTTAGAGACAGATAACTGGAGAACACCTTCCCTGAGACACACGTCCACTTTCATGCAGAAAGGAAATCCTGTTACATTTACCAGGGCTCCACTGCTCAGCAGGATCATGAATATGATGAAAGTTTCAAACCAGTTGTGTTCGACGATTCTGTAGCAGGTTTTCCGCAGCCTCCACCAAATTTTGCCTGGAAATTTTGTGATGTCCACTGAACAGCACGGGAAGAACCTCACACAAACTGAAAAGGAGCAAAACATAAATAAAGCAGTTGTTTAAATGCCAATTTAATTCTTAAAGCTGCAATAAGGAGCAGCTAAACAAGATTTTCTTGCTAAACAAGAATTTCTTCCCCATGAGGCTGGTGAGACACTGGAACAGGTTGCCCAGAGAGGTGGTGGAAGCCCCATCCTTGGAGGTTTTTAAGACCAGGCTGGATGGGGCTCTGAGCAACCTGGTCTAGTAGGAGGTGTCCTTGCCATTGGCAGGGGGGCTGGAACTGGATGAGCTTTAAGGTCCCTTCCAACCCTGACAATTCTATGATTCTATGATTTCTTCTAGCAGTAAGCTGCTGCATGGAGACTTTCTTCCCTTGTTTTTCTCATCAGCCTCTTCTGCTCTGCCTTCCATTTCCCCATCTCACTCTATTAAAAACCATTCAAAATCACTTAAAATGTGCCCCAGTGATTTCTCCCAATGATTTTTATGATACAGAATACATTGGCCGTGAGTCATCAGTGCTGCAGGTTGATCACATTGTGTTAGCTGAGCTCAGTTAGGGCCCCTGATCAGGACTAATGACTCTAGAAGGGCATTACCAACAGTTTCCACATCCTTTTGAATGAAGGAAGGATATTTTCTTGGTACTACAATACCATCAGAATTACTGATTAAAAGTGGCATTCTGATGAAAGGGAGATGAGGGGAGGAGTTGCTACACTGCAGATTGGACCAACGTGCTGAAGACAGACAGCAGAAGCAGGAGCAGATTTTGATCTCTTGGACTCTCATGAGCTTAAAAGCAGCATTAATAAAACACTGGAAATATATTTAGGTGGTTAAATCCCCTTCAATGTCAGCAGATGTTTAGATAGCCAACCCACAGCAGGTTGTCCAGTGATGCTTCATAGCACTTTCTGACCTTACTGACAAATACCATGTGATAGTTAAATGTTGTGGTCATAATGAGGTCCACAAAAGGATTCCTGATAGGCAAAACCACGTCTGTTTTTAGTTTCCTTAGCAACATTCATTTGTTATAGCAAAAGGATATTGTCACTGGCAGTGGACAGACCCATCTCTCCCATTTTAAAAAATACCAAGTGCATTGCCTTGTGCTGGGTAAGAACTTCATATGGTAAGAGAGGACATCTTGGTAGCCAGGACTTGTCCTTTTCCAGGCTGGCCATTCAGCCTTGTGTCAGATAATTTGATGTAACTTTCACAACATTCAGTGATGAGAATGACCCTCAGAAACTGATTATTTTTCATAAAGTAAGCTTTTTACCCTACATTTAATTGAGGTGTTGTATAGAAAGAGACTTAGACATGGAGCTTTAACAGTCCCATCATGAAAAAAAAAACCAAAAACCCACAGGCCAACTGCTTCCATAGCTGAAAGGTGGCCAAGGTCACTGACATATCTTGAAGCATAAAACAAGTGCTCAGAAGTGACAAGGGAAGACCTCTCACTATGGTAATGTAGTGCAATGTTTTTGCATGTAGAATAGTATTTAGGCAAGAAAGCTGGGGAAGGAAAGAGGGTGAGTACCAAGGTTACACACACAGCAGATGCTACTAATTCAAGATGGCATAACTGAGGTGCTTGAGCTGCACCTCATATGCAAGGAGATCAAATGCAACTCCTGGGATGTCAGGATTCCCAAGCAGCTAGAATTGGGGCTATGTTGGCAGTAGGGTCTGCCAGGAGGAAGAGAGCTGCTAAGTCTGCTGTGGTCCTCCTGGCATTTTCTTTAAGTATTTATTATCCCAGATCCCTGCTATGGAACAGCCAAACTGTAGGATATTTCATACATGAACCACTCCCAGAGCTTTCCTTTCCCTCACATTTCTGAGACTTTGGTTAGGTGTAGGCTCTTGACTGAATGAGGTTTTGGTATGGGACTAACAGGACAGGAAAACATTTCTGTAAAGGGACAGTGATACAAATACCTGTTCTCTAAATGCCTGCATCACAGAGACCCTCGCCAGTTCCCAGTTTACCACTGTATTCTGGAATTCAGAGAAATTCTGGGCTCAGTTGAAATATATTAAATTAATCAAACTATTTGAGAAGGATATAAAAGGATATCTTAGTCACTACTTTTTGCCTGTGCACTGCTCATAGATGGTAATGCGTGTGATTTGGGTGTATTTTAGGAAGTAGGTACATGGCACAGACTTCAGGCATGCAATACTTCATGGTACCAGGATCCCTGAGACAATATACTCCTGTGGTAGCTCTGCTTAGAGATGCTCAAGCAGTATTATCCCAGCAGCAGGACATTAGCATCTCTTAGCAGTGCTGTCAGAAAATTCTTACACCCCTTCTCACCCCAGTCAACCTGTATGGATATTACCATCTTTCAGATGTCTGCTCCATACTTTGTGCTGTTCTGCAGGTACATTGGCCACCTCATTGTCAAGTCAGATTTGGATCAGGAAGAAACAAAGTCGTGAGCTCAGATCCTTCACTTGTCAAGTGACCAGCCTGAGAAGCAGGTTGTTCACTGCCTAAGTGTGGATTTATCACGTTAAGCAGAAATCCTCCTTTGTACTGAAAGAAAAGATTGCTTCTAGCAGAATAAACTTTCCATGAGCCTACCTTGTTCCCATAAACAGTTTAAATTTGGAAAAAGAATCAGCTTTTTTTTTCTGACTTAAAACATTTGTCGAGAAACTTTCTCCTTAGTTATAAGTGGATACTTAGTTTTTTAGTCTCTTAGGTGAATGCCCAGGCTCAGCTAGTTACAGGCATGACATGCTCTGTCCTGCTTTTACAGAGTAGAAATGCTCTGTAAGTACTGTTGGAAAAGGTTAGGATCTTCCAAGAAATGGTTTTCCCCACCATAAGACAGATGGATGAATCATTCCCTGGAGGAGTCTGCCTCTCTTTTCACTACACAGGGGGCCTACATGATTACCTGAGTCCAGGCACAGCTAAAATTAGGGGATCACCTTCAAATTAAATACTAATGAGCACTGCACTGTCAATTCCAAAGTCACTTCTTTTCTGATGGAAAATACTTACAAAATGGTAAAAGCAGGCTATTGCTGATTCAGTCAGCTTTTGTCTGATAGTCTACAGGTACAGAGAGGTATTTTTTTAAGACAGAAAGCCAGCTAGGACCATGAATATTTATTTTTTTTATGCTCTTTGATGGCTTTCATGCAATTCCAATCAAAAAAGAAAAAAAAAAAAGTCCTAGTAACTGACAGGAATACCTTGAAAAATCTAAAATAGCTTCTCAGATGAGTCAGCCCAAAATCACAGCGCTATTAAATCCCATGCTTTTGATTGGGCCCAATTCAGAAATGTTTAGACTAGATTCTGATACAATTACTAATGTCAAGTAGCACTTCCGTGAATAATCATGCTGGCTGCAATTCAGATGAAAAGCTATTTTTAACTATTCACAAATCAAACAGAAAAAAAAGAAAAAAAAAATAGAGAAAATGGAAAGCAAAAAGAAAACTGACCACAAACAGGTCTTTTAATGAATTAGTGAAGTTCTATTCCATTCAAATTTTCTGATTTCCCTCACTAGCTGTTATTTCATGCCTGTGTTTTTTCAGACCCTCTTGTAATGCTGGCAACCTACTGTTCTGGTGACCTTGACCCAAGCCTAAATGCTGAATTTGAAGCTTCACATAATCCTACAAAACAACTTTACCTGACCTTGGTCATCATTCTAATAAAGTGGGCTGGTTTTGTTTTTGGATTTTAAAAATATTTTTCTGAAATCAAAGTATCAAAAGCATTCTGATGCATCTAAGGCATGACTGGTGAGGGTCTGAGCAACTGTATCTCCAGCTGGCTTCTATAACGTGGCAGGTGGTCAGCAGAGCCCAGCTTCAGGTTTTGAAAGCTACTTTATCTACACAAAGAAGACTATTCATTAACACCTTTTAGCACAGCAAGTGTCAAGGCAGGAATAAACCCTTTGGTATTTCTTATAACAGCATTACTCATACTGCCTTGTCTAATAGGTTTGTGCTATACCCCAAAGATCAATGCTGGTAGGGAAGGGGTTGTGCAGAAGAAGCTGACCACCTTGTGATTTAGTCAGGACTTCGTTTTGTCACTGCAGTGCACACTGGGCTACATCTTTTTTGAGAGTAGACTGACTCATTTCCACCATGGCCTTTTGGGTAGTAGGGTACTTCTCAACCAAAACACCCAAGAGCAGAAGAAGTCTCCCCAAAGGGTTGAGTTATTTGCTGGTAAATCAGTGAAGCTGTACCGAGCTGTATCAGTGGTCAACTTGCCCAAGAACAAAGTCTGTCTTTAACTGATATTCGAACGTTACATAACATTTCCCATGAAACAGAGACCTATTTACCAAGAAACCTTTCCAAAAGCATCAGTGTACCATGATATTATTTACTTCTTGATTTTTTTTCATAACATGGGAATTGTTCCCTTCAGATATTGGGGTGTTCTATAGCACAATCACAAACTGCAGATGAAAATGTGTCCTAAACCAGAGTCACCACTGCAGGTGTGACAGAGAAAGCTCTTACTTAAGCATCTGCCACAATGATAAACAAGTTACAGGAAGAGAAGAAAAAAAAAAGGGGGAGGGGGAGCAGGAGGAATTTAATTTACAGTGCATTTTGTATAAACATTCTTTTGGTTCCACATTCACATCTTCTAGCCTATGCATTATAATCATGGAGCAGTTAGACCTGATTGCATTACCTCGGTGCATTGGGGGAAAAAAAAATCACTTTGTAAACATAGGAATTATACTGCAAAAACTTCCTCCTGCAATGCATGACAGGCAAGCCTACTGATTTCAGGCTGATGAGGAAAGACTTTACAAATCCACTGTTTGTTTGCACCAATATATAAACTTAAATTTACATAAAATTATTAAACATGTGTTGGATGGATTGGGCTGCTGATTCTCTTCAATAAACCAGGAAGACCAATTAATTTTTTCTGTGCTGTGGTCCTGTAAATCTGGTAACTAGTGTTCAAACAGCAGTAATTTTGCTACCACCTTTACACAGAAGTTACCCATTATTTGGGCATTCATTTTTAGAACAAAACTATTTTGCTTAGCTTTGAATGCTGGTTACAGCATCGCTTGGTTTGACACAAAGAAAATACAGCTTCCACAGCATAAACTCAAGAAGGCAGGTAATCATAACATGGTTTTAACATATCTGCCTATCTGGGTTTCTAATGAGCAGTCTGTATGTTCAAGCAAGAAAGCAAATTTGTCTGTAATCCCTTTGTAAGACCCCCGCTGTCCCCACACTGGAGGGAGCATGACCTATGCAGACCCTCCTTATTTAACCCCTCTCTCATCTTCTGGTCCCACTAACCCACTGGCATGCATGGCTGGGTTTTATACTGTGCAGTTCTAGGGCTAACATGGAAGAGATTTGCCATCACTGCCTCCATCATTCGGTACCCGAGACACACATGGAGAGAAGAGTCTCTTCCTGTGTACTACAACTGGGTGCTGCCAAGGGAGCATCTGGTAAAGTCACAGTCTGACTGTTCTTCCAGGGGCTTTACAAAGCTACATTTCTTGTTTATCCACTGCTCCTCTCCTCTCAGAGGTCACTACAAATAACCGTGCAGCACCTTGAAGCGAAGGCAGTGGGCAGCCTGGTCTACCACTGATGCCAGCCCTGCTTTGAGCGAGGGGGTGGACAAGTTGAAATCTAGAGGTCATGTCTAACCTGAATTGACTTAATTCTGCACATGCAGTAGGACTGTAAGAGTCTTATGATGTCTGAAATTATAGACAACAAAATACTACCATGCTCTTCCTGATGGAAGAATACACTGTGTCTCAGGTATCACAGCTGGAAGAAATACTTCAAAACTTGATTTTGTTCCATGATTATTTGTTTTTTTCCTGTTATGACAGTTAACACAGTTTGTTGGACTTGGTTTAGATTTTTTCTTAGCTTTTAAGCATCATCTAGTGGTGGTCCCCATATCTCAGTTTAGATTTGTTCAGTTTAACGGTCTGATTTTGTTCCTCTTCGCTGTTTTATTGCTAAGCAGCCGCTAACTGCAGTTGGGAAGGGCATGACACTGATCCCACCATTAATCACAACAACTTCACTTTAGCACATGGCATTTTCCAGCTGCGATAATTGCTCCTACACAGTCACATGGAAAACTGGTTTGGGGCGTCCTTGGTGTCACGAGTTGCGATCAACCACGCGTTGAGCAAGGTAGCTCATTCTCGCACGACCATCTGATGATACTCCATTGAAACCTTTGCCAGCGGGCTGTGTCCGGGGAATTACGCTTAAGGGCTTGGTGAAAACCTTCTCCTATTAGGGTCTTAGAGAGAGGAGGGTGCTGGGGCCAGGAGGCTCTCTTTGGACGACCTTCTGTGAGACACAGAAGATAATGTCCAAACAGACAGCAATTTTTGATGCAGAGAACACATACCAATGGAGGTAACAGGACTGGAGTGTTGCAAGGCATCTGGAGGAAAAAAATATCCAAATAGCTGGCATTGCCTAGATGTTGCTTTCCCATCAATGGGCAATGAGAATGGTCTCCATTTCTATTGGGTTTTTCCCAGCGATACTTCCTAGCTGCCAGAGATGTGACCCTACCTTGCCTTCACATTTCCTGACCCAAGAATATTCCCCATTGACCCTAATCAAAGCTATTTTAAGATGATAACAAATTAACAAGTCTCCCCAAGAAAAACGACCTATGGCTTATCTGGGTCACCTTACTCCCGGAAAACTGTGACCTCAGCAAACTTCCAGCAACTATTTCAAGAACATGCATTATCTTCATTGCCTTTGTTATCTGAAAAAGGGGGCTGAATCCAGAACATATTTGTTCAGGACATAACCTATGATGGACGTGTTTAGAAATGTCATAGTTTGAATTTAGATAGCTAGTGAGCTAACAAGGTAAGAACTTAACCCACCCCCTCCTCACTCTTACTTTTAATCTCACCTAATCTCCTTCTTTCACAAATATTATCTGGTCATTCTCCCAAATACACCAAATATTGTTGTATCTCTTTATTACAAGCCACTAAAGGCAACAACAGATAAAGTTGTTAGTGCATGCCCTTCAATACTTCAATTCCAGTAGTTTATAACCTTGTCTAACTAACCAGACTGTGTTTGCTTGATGGTTTTTTTAACTAGACTGAAATGATAAATGCACGAGGTTTAATTGTAATGTCAAGTTCGGGTAAAAACGTTTAATGGAATAAGATTATAGGAAAACACTTTGTTTCTCTGCATAAATTAAGCCAAATTTTTATGTTACTGTAGTAAGAACCATTTGGAGTTTCGGTTTATAGCACTTTGAGTTGAAATTTTATGTGTAAACATTCACACATTAAGTTTATGCATTTTTGCCAAATCCGTGAGGGATGTGAACACATTTAGCCTACATGGTAGCTTCTGAAAATCTGGATGGATGTGTGCTGCACAGGAAAGCAGAGCTGACATGTTGTGGAGGATGTCACCTGCAACTGCATTTCCGCCACCCCTGGACACACTGCACTGGGCCAGGGGCTGGGAGCAGGTTCTCCTTCAATTTCCATTCAAAGCTCAAGGCTCAGCTGGCTGTACTGGGAGAAGAGGAGAACACCCTGAGTTGTGGGACTAGTGATGAACTAGAAAAGATGAGGAATAGAAGACAAAAGGCAGGAGCAGGGAGGCTCAGGAGGAAGGACACAGGAGCCAGCAGGGTGTAAGTAACCCAGGGCAAGCTGGGAGTTGGCCCACGACACATTCTTTTCTACACTTCTCTACTGCCAGGATGATGCATGGGCTTCAAAACTGGCTGAATGCTTCCAGTGGTCCATCTAGAAGAGCACCTTTTGCTACCCTGCATCCCATTGATAGCAGTGAAGGAGATCTGACAAACGGGTTGGTACTGATGTGGTCCTGCAGGATGGAGTTCCAGGCAGTTCTGGTCATTTTAAGACAGAGCATATTAGGGAGTGCTCCTGCTCTGGGAATGGATCAGGGCTGTGCACTGAATGAAGTGATGGGTTTTGTGATGTCTGACTTATTTTTTTAAAAAACTGGAAGGTGATCATGGCCAACCCCAGTTCCAGAATTTGTAAACTGGCATCTGAATAGCACTGGTCTTACAGCACTGGCTTGTTTAAGCAATTATAATTTCTTTCTTTGCAGTGCACAGCAGAGATTGCTGCTCACTAGCCTCATTAAGAAATATATTGTGAAAGAATGAAAACACCAGATCTAATTTCTAAATGTTATAGTATGGACCAGAGTAGTTACACCATGCTTCCTGCAACCGTCAACCGCATTAATTTTTGGCTACTGTTCTTAAGCAGAGCTGCCAAAAAAAATGTTTAGATCCTAGGGACATTTGTAAGCCCTGCAGGGCTCCCTTACCTCATTCAATCATCTTTCTCACAGATATAGAGATGCACATTTTTGCTGACTTCAGGGGCATTCAAGTACCCAGCAAATCATCTCTGTCTGATCCCATCTAAGCAGCTCTGTTTTTATTTGTAATAATCCTTGAATTTTCAAGGGAATACACTAACATTCAACTAAACCTATTTTTTCCTAACCCAAATTTAAAGGAAAATAAGGAATCTAACTTAGACAATATTTACAACAGAACTCGCTCTAAGAAATAACTTAGGATGTTATTTACTTTAAAATAGATTTTCTGATGCAGCCAGGTTTTAAATCTGTCTTTTGGAGCAGGCTGGTCTTAAAAAAAATAATTAATAAAATAAAGGCATATTTCAGTATTAAAAGTGTTATGTGAATTTGATTTGTTGTTATAGAAAATAATTAATTAAAATACCCTTTACATAGCAAATTCCTGGTCAGATGTAAGTTATTGGACATACTCATCTTAACACTCCTTAAAATAAACGGAAATGTCCCTGGAATTCATGAACTCTCCAGACAGTTTCTTTTAACTGCCTATATACATTTAAGCAACAGAAACATCCTGATTTGGTCAGTGATCTACTAGGTTTGATCATGCACACATATTGGAAGGCAGAAATCTTCATTGATCAAGTTAGAAAAATCAACTTTTTTTTTTTTTTTCAATATTCTTTATGGCACAAGTTATGATGAAACAAAGCCTAGCACTCGACAAGCTGCATAGCCATTTAGAGCATGCTTTTGGCTTCTCTCACTGCAAATCCAACGACTACTGACAACAAGTGATTTTGGAGCTTTACTGTATCTAAGAAATGAAGTGCATCCCAGGCAATATTACTGCAAGCAGCCAGAGCAATGTGGTGTGAAAGTGAAGTTCACTAAGAGAAGGTTTCTTGCCTCAGCCTTGCAGAGAAATATGCAGGCCCTTACCTTCAGGGAAGCAATCTTCAGGTTCCATCAGCTCCTCAGCAAACTCAGGGATCTGCTCCAGTAGTTCTGCAGGATTTGTCAAATCCACTGTGCTGCCTTCAGAAAGACTGATTTCATCAAGCTTGTTGTCAACAAGAGCAAAGATGAGGGAAAACAAATTGATCAGTCGCCCTGAAGGAAGTAGCTGAGCTTTTAGTCCACTAACCAGTCCCCCAGATAAAACCACCAAGACAGAGACATTGCCATGCATTTCACAAGGTGCCCACTCCTCGAGTGACAGCTCTGCCTATGCTGCAGTGAGCTAACAGTTAACCCATCAACAAGAACAACAACAAAAAGTTAACATGTAAAACTTACTTTTTAAAACAAAAGCGAAGCAAACTGTAGAAAGATAGTGACCATCCATTGAATATTAATGGCAGGTGGAAGCTCAGAATGGACGGAACCACTCATTATCTTAAGGCTTGTACATCCTGAAGAGTCATACCTTCATATGGGGGTGGACCAGAAGCAGGACCTAGCTCCTGAAATGCTGAGGGACCAATTGGATGACCTGTGTTGGGTTCCTATGTCTGGGGCCTGATTCCCTAAGGCTCCTCACCCGCAGCCTGATGGGTGAAACCTGCACCTTGTCAGTCAGGACCATGCTCTGCTCCCTGCTGTCACAGCTCCTCCTCTGAGGTGAGCAGAAAATGTCTCTGTCGTCAGAGTCCTGTCACATGATGCTACAGGAACACACATGAGAGGACTCTTCTACCAGACCTAACTTGTTCCCGCCACATGACATAGCTCCTCACCTTTTGGTCACACACTTCTGACCTCAAGGTGATGCAGAAGGAGGGCACATGACTCTTGAAAGCCTTTCAAAGGCTCTATCGCTTGCCTGAAATATTTGACATTACCATCTTGGGCACGTTGTTTAAATTCAGTCATTCAAATCCTCCTTTGCAAAACGGGGACAAGATTATTCCCGCTCCCTGAAGCATTGGCTGTCTTACCTATTTAGAACAGGAACTCTCAAGTAGACCTAGGTAAAAATTTCTGGGGAATATGTTATTTAAAAAGAAAAAATGGTTTAGAGGCTGAATTTGCTATTAAAGGATACCTGATTCAATAAGTCACCCAAATATGAAACAAATTTCATTTCAAGTCAAAACCTTCTTTTAAGAGAATCAAAACATTTTCTTTAGAAGGAAATAGGGCTTCTTTTCCATATTTTATTTTGCTAGTCAAAATAAAGCATTTCCATTTTGTGTTAATCCAAAATTACATTTCATTTGATTATTCAGTTTGGCCACAAACTGAAGAGCTCTGATAATTGCCCAGAGCTTCTCAGGGGTTGTTTCTGACTGTGTTTGAGCACTGTCTGGCATAAGTGGGGAACACCAAAGCTGGTATCTTCTATTGATCATATCAGTGCAAAACAGCTGTAAGAATGAGTCAGGAGAGGAGGGTTATTTGTTAACCGTCTTATTCTGTTCTCTGAGTACCAATGGAAAACTTTCTGTGCTTTATTTTGCAATACTATTGTCTCCATTACAAAAAAAAAAAAAAAATTAGGACAATACTACTTACCCATGCTTTTAAACAACCCGTGATACAGTTAGATGAGAGATGGCACGTACACGTAAAGTATTATTTTCATGAGGATGATGGTCATGGAGTTAAAGAATAGGTACAGCTTTATAAATTTATTATTAATGTGAAAATGGGCCCTCTGTTTCCCAGTATACACAATGCAAAATTTATAGCTGAATTCAGAGAAATGCTGAACCTGGGGTAAAATGGGCAAGATTGAACATTCCAGCAATGCTTGCAAGTGGGGATGGAAGCTACTTGTCTGCAATTAGCTGCAGCATCCAGAAGGTCATAGTCTTGGCTAGGGTTTTTAATGCTCTACTCAAAAGGACTGCAAACAATCGAGAAGAGACCTTTTAAAAAGAGTCAGAACAGAAAGCACAGGTCAAATACATGGATAAACCTTCTAAAAAAATCCATATTGAGAATGCAGCTGTCGTACAGAGCCCATTTTCTACAGACTACCAATGGTATATGATGAGGGGAAAAAAACCCCATGTCATACCAAGTTTTAGCACAGTCAGAACTTTCTAATACTGTTCATTAGGGAATGCATTTAGTCATTATCTGTTCTGTTATGAAGACAGCAAAACACAGATCACCAAAATAGTCCTAAATCATATACAGCTGGAGGATGTAGAAAATAGGGGTCTCGGTGAGAAAGGAAGCCCTGTTGGATCAAATTCTTACCAATAGACAGAAATCAAAGACAATTGTGAGAACAATGTCAGCTCGATAGCATTGTCAATGAGACAGCTGGATTTAGCAAAGGCAGGTTAGGAAATTCACAGAACACAATATGATACAATTAAGACTATAAGGAAAACATCTTAAAGAAACAAGAATTCTCAAGAGCTATTTATCAGGAGGTGTTTTCAGAAAATATTAGAATCCATCAGCGTGAAAGGGAGATGGGGAACATGCAAGACAAAATAAGACAGGGTTTCTTCTGAAAAGCCTTCAAAGAAGAAGAGGCAGCAAACATGGATTCAAAAACCACTACACAAAGGTTTGAGGGTCTGAAGTGGGAGTAAATAAAGAAGGAACCATGCATTTGAGAGAGGAAGGAAAGATTAGGAAAGCTTGTAGGAAAGAAGCAAAGGTTACTCTTTGCCAGAAAGGTTAAAGGGATTAAGAAGGTTTTCATGAATCCATTAATGGAAAGAAAAGAGCTAGAGATATAATAACAACTGATGAGGGAGATGTAACATCAAAATTCAGTTGCCTAAGGAAATAGAGTCTTTTTAAAAGAATCCAACGAAAGGATCAATAAAAAGAGGAGGGTGAGCCTGTTAGAAAGCCTGAAACATATGCAAATCAGCAGAGCCAGACAAGGCACATTGCAGGGCATAAAGGGATCCGATACACCAAGTTAACACACCATTAGCAATCAATAGCAAATGCTCATGGAAAATTGGAAACAGCCCAGGAAAGCAGCAATAAGTAAACATAATACTGAGCTTAGAGAATAGGAAAAGGGAATAATCATGGGAATCACAGATCACTAAACATTTGCTGTAGCCTGTGATTAAAGTAAATTAAATAATGACTCAAAGGAGAAAAAGCAAGTCTGTTCTTGGAAGGAAACGTTACAGAGACGTAGAGGCAGTAAGGTGGTTCACCTGTATGCTAAGGGTGCTGGGCACAAATGGGGTACAAAGAGGCCAAAAGAAGGCAAAAAGGATAAATATGGAATCTCTTTTTCCTTTATTGGAATAAGCAAGTGGAGGAGGTGTACCAGGCAACGGGATCCAGGATGTGTCAGAAGCCTCTCTGGGAGACCTCCCAAATCCATGATGCAGAGGGTAATTTTTAATGTGTTTCTGGGTGGAGTGAGTGGATGCTCTAAGTACCCGGTCAGGGCTTTCACACCCACCAGTTGTGTCTGTAATAGTGGTAAATTGATCTAAATTGTTTTTACAAAAAGCCTTTAGCAGTGAGATGCTGAAATCTCTTTTGAGAGTTGATGTTTGCTCAAGGCTTAACTCTCTTATCTCCGTTCCTTTCTCCCTCACCTCTGATGGTCACAGCCTTAATCTATTAAATAGACATATGATATACAAACCTTAAGAGAGTACCTGGATGTCTAATATAGAAAATTCTACTTCTAAAATAAATTATAATTGGCTTGGATTCATCAATTGCTGTGTGGATAAAAAGCATCCTAAGGAACAAAATATGACACAAACTTTGTCTTCAGAGGAGAGCTTTAGGGATTAGAGTCAGCATAATCTTCATTAAAGATATAGAAGAGGTACTGACCAATGTAATCCTCATGTTAGCTGATAACATTAAATTGGAAAGAGCTTTGAAATCCAGGAAGCAGAAAGGAAAAGAGAAGTGAAACATGGAGAATACAGCAAAATGGGACTTGGCTCAAAACAGTACAAATGAGAGAGTTCCAGGAAAATTTCAATGAAAATCCTGGAAACCTGGAGTAGTGTTAGAAAAATTAGATGTGATTTTGCAGTGGGATCTAACAATGCAGAAAACCTAAATGAAAGCATCATGTTTTGATAATGAGATATTAATTTCTCTCTTTGTGATTCTCTATAAGTTGTACTTGGAATATTGTGCTTCTTGACAAACCAAATCCAAAAAAGAACAATTCAAGGAGTTGCAAGAAAGGGGTAAAAAAAAGTCAGATAAAGGGCACAGAGATATTAATTTACAAGAACTAATGAAATGAAAGAACAGTGCTGTGTGATTTCAGGGGCTAAGCCAAAGACAAAAGGAAGCAAAGGACAATCTATTAAATTAAGTGATATTAATACATAAAAGGAGATTGATGGATAAAATTGGTAAAAGAGAGTAATGAAAGGGAAAAAGGGAGGAAAAAAGGGCTAGTTATTAGGGCAATAAACCCAGCTATGCGATTTTTTTCTAAGCAAGTGAATTGTTCCTTTTGGCAAATGAAGAAACCTGAGTTACCTGATACATTTAAAGGTACAGTCCAGAAAGCCGTACAAAATATTTTATGGGGCAGTCTTTTGGCAAAGAAATCAACCAGTTTGTTCTCTGAGGTCTTGCCCACCTGCTACATCAATGATTTTATTTCCATGGTGTCTCTCTGATGATTTATATTGAATGAATTTTTAATCATATAATGCATCCTTTACTGACATCAACAGTGTGTTATTCAGAACACATCCAATGCTTCCTGTTATTGACTGAATCACTCAAAGACCTGCCTCTTGGGCATACCAAATCTGTTACTTCCTCACAGTTGCTGGCTTTATTCGGCTAGTTGCAAGTTCTTGGGACATCCGTCAAAAAGATGATTAGCATGTCCTTGTGTGCTGGCACAAAGATTACTTCTGAACAGGAGGACTGTAAGTATGTAATGTCCATGCAAGATCTGGCCTTCAAAAATAGCATCCTTTGGGCTTTGCTCTTTCATGTTGACATTCATAGCCTCATGTGAACTTCCGTTTGATTTCAAGTCATCCCTGGATTATTGCCATATTCCCCCACCTCTTTCTAAGCCGCCACAAATAGAATCAATTATACTCTACTATAGAAAGGTGACATTTGTGTCCCAGGAACCTTTGAAAGTTGAGGGAGGAAATGGGGATTATTTCTTTATCACGACGATGCTGAATATATCAAGGCTAGAATGTTCCTGATTTATCATGACATTTCATTATAGCACTAAAAAAGGACATGGTTTTCCAGCCTCCATGTTACGATCACAGGGTTTATTTATCTGGAAAAGACATTTAAACATGAAGGGCACCTAATCCCCTAAGAAAAAAAATCCTGAAACAATCAAACAATCATCTAATTATAATGCTTCATCTCATTGTTTTAAAGTTTTGGGGGTTTTGTTTGTTTCTTTGTTTTGTTTTGGTTTTTTTGTGGGTTTTTTTTTGTTTTTTCTGAGACTGGAATATAAAATAATTTAGTCTCCTTCCTCTAAAGTTTAGGTCCTTTTCTTTTTGAAGATGAAGTTCCATATGCCAAGAAGTGTTCTGGCAAGGAGGACTGCTCCTTAAAGAAATGCTTGGTGGCTAGAGGATTTCTGGTTCCTGTCAGTGGAATTTAGCTCAGCTAAGTAAGTGTACAACTCACCTAGTTATTGTGGGGTCTCTTTATGGGCAATGGAGAGAAACGGGCAATTTTAGAAGATGATTCATCTGACCCAATTTAAATGCTGATTTCAGACAGAGATGAGATGCATTTACTTAACTACATTGGCTCCAGATCCTCACTGACTATAAAGGGGCCTCAGGTGACAAGTTCAAATCCAGATGTCTACAGTTAGTTCAGTAAATTCCACCTCATGTGACAATATGAATCAGCAGGCCTAGAGAAGATGAGCTCTGGCTCTGTGATGGGTCTGTTTTCTATTGTCCTGTCAAGGTTTCTTCATTGGACTGCTCCTGCTGGGCACAAACTTCCCAGTGGTTTTATAAAAGAACTGGGAGAGGTGTGATGAATGCTGGTACTATATCACCCTTTCCCATTCACTAAAATTTAGTGCCCCAAACCCACCACTGGTTCCAAACTCAAGGAGCGAAAGAGTTCCCCAGACTCCCAGGATATCACCCAAACCTTCCAGTTCCTGATTTCAAAGTGAGGAATCCATCATGCTCTAATAATAAAGGCAAAGTCACATCAATAAAATGCTAAATCTGAGTGGGAAAAACCCCAACAAGTCAGAAAGAAGGATACAGGGAATTTAAAGCCTGGAGTCAGTGTACAGTACAAATATATGTATTTTTGGTATTCAAGTTTATAAGGACAACATAATCCTACAAAGTGAAAATAAATGTCCACAGGTACACATCAAGAAACAATGAGTGAGCTGCACTTTGGCCAACAGCAGCTGAATGATACCAAGGCTTATTGTTTAGTTAGTATCATCATGTCTGCTACTTGCACATTTCTTGGGTCTATGTTCTAACATGAAAAGAAATGGTAATCTGTGACAGATAGCAGATGTCTTCCAGTGAACTCAAGGTACAGATCTGCCAAGTCAGCAGATGCCATTCTTAGAGCTACTTTTCAGTGGGGGGGGGAAACTACACACGTATTTGCTCTTTGGGTGGTTTTTGGTTTGTTTTGCTTCCAAAGCCTCTTAGAAGACCATCTTAATTTATAACACACATTTTCCAAACTTTCCAGTTATATTTATAACAAAATCCTCTCTCTTCTTTCTAAGAGTGTAATACCTATTACATACTATTGCATTCCTACCACTTGACAAACATGTATTTCTACAAGCCACAAGCCCCACATAAATCAGTGGCATGCACTACAGAGCTGGTACAATGAATTGCATGCAGTATCAGGTAGGAAAGTTGTTTCTGTTACCTCTTTTTGCCCTACTGGAGGTGGTGGCTCAGCCTTCAACTGCTTATCCACGTGCAACTCACTTAACTCTTCACAAATCTCAGAGTTCTGACTCCGGACGCCTGGGCTTTGGCATCGCTGCCCCCTCAGCTGCAGCTGTTTTTCCTGCTGGAAATAATCCTAGATGGGTTTATTTTCTTTTTCTTTGATAGCATACTTATTTCTTAAGGAGAACTCCCCAGCTAAAAGAGAAAATATCCTGGACTACACTTGTCAGAGGATGACATCTTAAGATAAACAGCAAGAAACAATATAACATCAGCTTATGCTGTAACTCCTGAACTTTAGCAACTGGGTATGTCAAGATACTTGGGTGTAGAAAATGCAACAAAAAGGGCCAGCTTTTTTTCTGAGCTGTGGTTGCCAAGGCGGGAGGAAATCCCCTTGCAATCCCCATTTTTATCAGGTTTGGAAGCACAAGCTTCCCCCCCCCGCCCCCGGTGACCTGTAACACCCAGAAAGGAGTTTGCAGTTCAGCTGAATAACCGAGGGGTGTACTCTGAAGTCACACGATCAGCGGCGATAGTTGGTATGACAGCTGGAGAAAGGCACGGGTGCAACACCCAACATGGTGCTACGAGTCTCTTGAAACAGTGCGAGGGAAAAATGTGTCCAGAGGAGACAAGATGCACATTGAAAGGGAGAAAAAAGCAAAGTTCAGTGGAAGAGATAAAAGGCATCTAAAAGTATATGTGGAAAACCTGCAGGTAAACATGGATGTGTACGCAGCTCCTATTCAGCAAAACACTGAAGGGTACCTACTGATGCCAAAAGGACCTAGTAGGAGATGTCCCAGCTTACTGCAGGGGGGTTGGGCTAGATGACCTTTAGAGGTCCCTTCCAACCCAATACATTCTATGATTCTACAACTTAACCACAGGTGGCAAGGAGAGCACATCCTGAAGCACTTCCCTAGTAAGGAATAGATGCTGGAATCAGAGCAATAATTTTTTTTTCTGCAAACACATCTGACTAGACCCAGCGCTTGCTAATATGAATGGTGCCATTAAATCCAGCTGCTTCTTCCTGGGGTGATGATTATTGCTGCTGAGATCGCCAGAAGTACTCCCAGGACTAATAGCAGAGGAGAGTATGTTTACTGGGTTGGTCCCTACCTTTGGAGGCCCAGGTTCTCTGCTGGAGTAAATCAGTGTGGATTTATTGATTCACCTAAGACAGGGATTTCTCTGAAAACTCCATAGCTCATCACAGCAGCACCATTGTTCATGCCATTACTAGCACTACTACTAAAATATTAATAAAAACTCTAGCCAGTTTCAAAGGGTTGTGCTGAATTGCTTACAGAAGGGCTTCCATGCTGAGAAAAAAATTACAAGCATAACAGGATTTCAACAGTAATTATTTAAACCTATTTATCTTTCACTTGTCCACCTTTTTTTTCCCCTTGGCTTGACTGACATTCGACGTTATTCGTGTATTAAGTGAGTTTCCCTTCCCCAGGGAGCTGCAGCCTACCTGCCTCAGTTCTAAAGCCACATCACCACAGGAAGTCCCTCAAGAGGTACCAGGAGCAGAAAAACACTTTATTCCAAATATAACTATCTGAAAGAACAGATGACACAAAGGAAGCAGTTGGTTAAGCAAATTGCTCTCCGTATAAATACTTTTAGACTGTCAGGTTTGTACCAGTCCTTTCAAACGTCGTTCTGTGTTTCTAACAAATTAATTTAAAATCAAATTACTTGTTTCCTGCTTCAGAGGGCATGTGGCCTAAAATATATTCTAACTTTAATAAATTAAATTATACATGTCCAAGCCTGTACCTTCTGCATAAGAATGTACTACATACAATTTCTAAGCACAGTTTTAGCACTGATCTTCACAGGCCAGAGATTGCTCCATAATCACTGAGTTACACTTCTGTCCCTGTCAAAACTTAACACTCTTTAAGGCACGTCTCTGGAAACAGTGTAATATTCAGGGGAGAAGCCAACACAGAAGGCATAGTACGCACAAGTAAGGCACTCAGCCATAAAAAGCCTTTCTTTTTTAATGCAATGTGCATACAACTTAGTACCAAGTAATCTTAATGGCATGTCATTGGTTATAGCACTGAAACAACAGAAACAATTGTTTCGTGTTAAAAGTGCAATGCAATCTGAGGTGACGTCTCCAGTTCATTTATGCAGAAAGGTTGTGCCCTCAGTCTCATGAGAAACTAGGTGGTATATGAGAACAGACTGTGTAACTCAGCTGACCTGATGAATATTCAAGCTGCTAAGCAAATTACGGCACTAAGCTAGACTCAAATACTCAGCTCACACCAATACTCTGTTTAATAACACTTCTGTGTAGTACCGAGATTTAGCAACACTTTCCTAGAGACTAAGCTCCAGGAGATGTGGACGCAGCTGCTTCCCAGAAATCACACTTGTACCAAGTATCTGAAGAGTTAACCTGAATTAAACCTGATGAATTATATTCTGGCAAATTGCCTAATGGGGACAACAAGCACGTGTGCTCAGACGATGGTTTGTTTCATCATCATGTGTTTTCAGACTTGTCTTGCCAATTTATAACACGGGAGAAAATCTCTAAGAGAAACAGACTCTTCAAAAGGATCTGGTTGGGTAGACAGATCCCAAAAGGAGTGTTAGGGAACCAACTGAGTTTTTGTTAACAACTGATGCCAGCCCTAGTAAGCCACTCTTATGGGTTGCAGGAGTCCCATTTCCAGCACACAGCAGCTGAAGATCAGCCCAGACCTGTGTGGGGAAAGGTGCCTTTAGTTTATGTTGTTTAAATTTGGACTGCTTGCTTTTGTTCTGATTCCAGATGCTTCGTTCTCCTGGCAGCAATGGCAGCAGGTTTATCTCCTGTAAAGCTCCCCACCGTGGGTGGTTTATATAATTTGTTTTTAATTTTTGTATCAAGTGCCATGTTGCCAAGGCAATACACATTATGTTAATATTTATTGATTCAGGTTTTTTTCATAATTTATAAAGTAAAACCATTTAGCAATACAAAAACATTGTGCATGCAAATGGAGGGTTGGAAGCCCAGAGCAGACATCAGCTCCATAAAACAAGAGTTTGATGACCTCTGCTCTGATCTGGGCCCTAAAAAGAAGTGATCTGCCAACACCATACCAGTAATTATCACATGGAGGAGGACGGACTCAGTGTTATCCCCTTGCATGCTGCAGGTCAGTTGTAGCACCAGAAAAACAGCAACCAGATTGAAAATAGAGCATAATCTGGGTGACATCTCAAGTGTGTTTGTGCACGGACCCACATACTTGTTTGCTGACACAAATAAATACAAAGGCTCCACACTGTGTTCTGCCTCTGGAAAGCACAGATCGGCTAATTGTTTCAGGCTCAAATGGGGATTAGTGCAAATGCCACTCCTTTGGAAAGAGGACTCGCTGTTGGCAAAACAAGACAAATACCTGTCATCAGCATGGATTCACTTTATTCCTTCCCCATGGAAATATCATTTTTTCCATCCTATGCAAACAAATTTAGAAAGAGGCTCCCAGGACCTGCCTTTCAGATGGTGATCAGTTCAAATAGGTTCTCCTGATGCTTCACTCATTCCCTAGATCATGACCCTGGCTTGTAATATTTGTTCCCTGATTCCCTGGCCACGGCTGCTGCAGGAACGAAGATGTGCAAAGCCTTTGATAGCAGGAAGCTTCCTCTCCTAAGCAGGTGGGGAGGCAAGAAGTGGGAATTGGCTCTGGACCCCTCGCAACTGTCACTGCAGAGCCAGCAAGCAAGGATGAAGGATGTGGCAGGATAAAGTTAATTTAAGACCTTTTATGAGGTGGACAGGGTATCCACTATCTTGGGTGAGACAAGTGAAAATGCAAACTGCCCTTTATTCAGTCCACAGTGCAATGTAAAGCTTCAATCCCACTTATCTTCTCTACTCCCTGCCAGACTCAGGCATCCCTCTGACTCCTTGAAGATCAATTTTGAGACACTAATGGGATTTCAGGGATGTCCAGGTTCTGCAGACACTTTCTAGGAATGAGCTGGTCAGGATATTTCCTGGAGCAGACTCAAGAGTGATGGAGACTTGTCCTAGTCCCCCTACATACAAGTCTGCACACAACTGGCCATATGGGTGGGACCCTGCACTACTACAGGACACTAGCCCTCAGAGAAAGCATCAGTAGCAGCCAAGGATGCTGGCAACAAAATATCGCTGCTTTAGCCATTCACAGATGACTGACACCATGAAATTGTGCCCCCTGGAGAAATGCAGCTCAATAGAGAAGCAATTAGTCTTTTAATAGATGACAACATCTTTTAACCTGCAAAGCCTCCTATATAGCCACTTTTTAGATATGAAAACCATAATAGGAGTCTGAGGAGCTTTTCATCTATAGTAAATCCAGTTCAGCACTGTGACACACATAGTTACGAGAGGACTGTTTACTCTGGAAAGTAATTGTTGATGTTTGTGTTCCTCCTTGCAGACAGCTATGGATTTCATAAAATTCCCGTGCCTGGTAGAAATTGGCATCCTTTCCCAGCAACAGTTGTGTCTAGTAACTGGCACCCTTCCCCTGCAAAGAAGCCAAGAAGTAAATGATCATGAAAACTGAACTGTTTATATCCTACCTCTGCATAAGTGGAGAAGCAAGCAGATTGCAATGCTGCTGAAATAACGGCGAGCTTGCATTACTGCCTGGTGGCACCTGTTCCGTGTGTAAAGTAAACAGGAGACTACAGTCTGCAGAGCTGTCGGGCTGTCAACTCTCAGATATGCTGAATTCAGCCTTTCTGAAAAGCCTGGAAAAATCTGAGCTAACAAGGGAGAGAAATAAATAACCACTAACTTGGGGAAATGAATAGTGGGTTCTTATTACCAGAACAGATCGTTTATGATCTTGGTTCTCTTTCTGCACGTTTAGCATGAGAAGAAAAAAAATCAGCAAATATATCAGGAAAATCCCCTTCTTTAATATGAGAAGGGGAAGAATAATATCACTTATTCTGCTAGGAATAAAAGAGAGTTGGTGTGCAGCTGTCAATTTTAAGCCTGCACATTTAAGTATTTCTCTAACCTGCTTTGAAGAATTGCTTCTGTAAAGCAGAGTTGCTGCCACTCAGTTTAATGAGAAATCAGAGGAAAACATGGAGAGATACCACACCACAGCAACAGGATTCTAGCTAAGACACAGAGAGGACTCATGCTACGCTATATGCGTTACAAGTGCATTTTATTAGCAAACTACAGTATTTGCAATACTGACGTAAAGCGTGTGAAGTCCTACCTTAAGGCTGAAACATCTGTATAGAATTCAAGACCTGCAAATTCCTCAGAGAGGGTACAACAACAGGAAAGAGAAAGTCTAAATCCAATTACTTGAGACCGGTTAACCCCACCCTCCATTCTATGCCACTTGGTCCATCATTTCACTTCAGCAGAAACAACCAGATGCCGGGCTAGCTTAGTAGACTGATTTTTGTTCAATTTTTCAGCCCTTATCTACTCATCCCTGTGCTCTGCTATTCATCTATGCAAAAAACAAAACCAGTCTGGTGCAAAGGGAGTAGTAAAACATCAGAATTAGAAGGTCCTGCTCATAGTTGCCATGTAAATCCATCTGGATGTTTTTTTCTATTTCTTGATGACCCAGCCTTTATAGGGACCCCTTTTATTAAAGCCCAACTCACTAACACACGCATACAGAAGAGCAACACAGAATCATAGAATGTCAAGGGCTGGAAGGCACCTTGAAAGATCATCCACAGTCCAACCCCCCTGCCAGAGCAGGATCACCCAGACCAGATCACATAGGAATGTATCCAGGAAGGTTTTGAATATCTCCAGAGAAGGAGACTCTACAACCCCCCTGGGCAGCCTGGGCCAGTTCTGTCACCCTCACAGTGAAAAAATTTCTCCTTCTGTTTATGCAAAACTTCCTGTGCCTCAGCTTCCACCCATTACCC
>JANIJG010005525.1:68046-150905 GCA_024611175.1 Megaceryle torquata
GAGATCATCTAATCCAACCTCCCTGTCATGGGCAGGGATGACTCCCAACTAGGTCAGGGTACAAAAGGCTCTGTCCAACCTGGCCTTGAACACCTCCAAGGAGGGCGCAGCCACAACATCTCCGGGCAATTTATTCCAATGTCTTGCCACCCTCGTGCAGAAGAATTTCTTCCTAAAATCTAATCTAAATCTATTCTCCTTCAACTTAAACCCGTTTCCTCTTGTCCTATCAGTCAATGAAAAAAATGGGCAAAACAGGTTAAACACAATAGTCTCCGAGTTCAGAAACAGCATAGGCCAGTTGCCCAGCTCCTGGGGAGATGAAGTTATGCCCCCAACTTGGATTTCCTAAGGCAGTTTCCAACTACACAGTCACCCATCAGGGTTAAGGGCATTGAAATTTGAGGTTAGACCTGCGTAGGCAAACAGAAAGCTTATCCTCCTGGTATACCTAAGAAACACTTCCCCCCCCCCCCCCAATAAAGTCACAGCGTATTTAGAAAAAAAATTGCAGTACTTGTTCTAAAACATAATGCACCTAGGAGTACTTAGCTGGCTAAAAATACCAGAATCTGGCCCTTCAATTCAAAATGGCTAAGGCTGGCCAGAAACCACAGCTGCTCAGCAGAGGCTGTTAACAGCAAAAACTCCCCTGGAACCAGCCTGCCCTGGTGTTTTCTTTCATTTGAAATAAAGGTGAACTGAAACTGCACCAGGCAAACATCACCACAGCCACCTAACTGGTGGTCTCTGCACAACTGCTTAGATGCTTTGCCAAATGTCAACCCTCCGGAAGCAAAATGACAGTTCAGCAGTGGTCCATTTCAGATTAAACCTGAGGATTTTAAGTGTTTGGACTCTGGCCGTGGAGGATCAAGGCACATTATTCCTAATGGCTTCTGCCTTGATGGCCTAAGATCTTTTCCCACACTGGACAACACACGGCCCAAAATAAAACAGAGATTCATTATTCCAAGGGTTGACTCTCAGAATTAGTCTAAGTGGGAGAACTGTGCAAAAAGATGGACTGCCCAAGTTAATTTAGCCTGTTATCAATTCAATAGGCTTAAACAGGCAGTGAAAGTGTTTCATAAGTGTTCATTGTTCAGAGTTCAAGGCAATACCTTCTGCTAAATTGCATTTTGAAGTTTAATCACAATCTACTTTATGTTTCTTTTGGTAATTGGGATGTCTCCACAGTATAATATGAAGAACTCAAACTAATGGGCTTCTCTGATGGAAGTTTAAGTTTTGGAAGTCTGCCTCAAAGTGCAGTAAGTGAGAGTGCCTGAAATAACCTGGAACCTTTCACCCAAATAAAGCGTTATTATTCTGATCATTAAGAAAGTCTCAAATTATTACAGGCAATAATAGCAATAAAATAACCGTGATTTAAAATTTTGTCATTTTGGACCATAATTAATGGGAGGAATTCCAACCTCCTGACACAGGCACACATGAACTGTCTCACTTGGCACAGGAGCTATTGGGGAACTGGCTGCTGTTCATTTTGTCCAAAATGTTAAATGTCTGCATTTTCTTTACCAAAGGGAGAAACAGTGAGAAATGCTCATTTCTGAGCAGCATTTAGCTCCAGGGAGGGATATGGATACTGGGAAATGGCACCCAGTAAGCTGTGACTGACATGTAGTCCACGGGCTGGGCACTTGTCCAAATGCATGTTGTCAAGTCCGTTACGCCTGATATCGGCTCTTTCAATGCCAGGCTTTTTTTTTTTTTTTCCTTCTTTCTTTTTTTCTTTTTTCCTCCCCCATCTCTCTCTCCTCCATCAGCTCCCTGTGTTTCTTGCACCTTAGGCATTATGCTGTGAACAAATGCGTTTCCCTGCCACCGCGTACTGAATAAGCACCCTAAAACCTTTGTTTGCAGTGTGACTGCTCTAATCTCGTCAGCAGAGATCTGCCACGGAGGCTTCTTCTTCTGCCCCATCATGCTGAAACAAAATAAACATAAATGTCTTTTTAGATGTAGAATCAAAGATGAGGAGATAGGTGTTTTAAATCTGCTGCTCTGATTTACAGTTCTTCTCCTTTTTCTAATGCCCTTGCTGCTATTCTTCCAAAGACAATAAATATAAATATAGTCTATTTTCTCACTAAAAATAATTAGCAGATAACAGAGTTCTATGCTGCTTACATGAAATGCAAAGGAAAACATACAGTTTAAAATAGGAGAAATCCAGGCAAACTATGCAGGTAACAATAAAGAAAAAAATCCTGCTATCTTACTTAATGATCAGAAAAATATTGGGCCAAATAAAGCTGACAAGAAGAATGCTGTGAAGATTTATTGCATGCTGCACGCATGTATGAGCGTGGGCTCACTCTCCTGCCAGTAAGAACTAGGGAGTCACCAACACAATTCAAAGGTATTTTATCAAGTCGCACTAAAAGAGAACGTGTCCCTCAGACTAGAACTGAGAACAGACAGAATATAAATACTGTTTGAAAGGGCATTATGGCTCCTGACAATAAAATCTATTTCCTGCAGTGAAAGGCTGAAATTAATGTACCCTGTCAAATAAACACATAACTTCATGGTATCTCTGATTTATAGACTTTAGAATTATTAGAAGTATGAGACATTGTCACAAACAATTTTATATCAAAATCTTTATGAACTGGCATTTTTATAGCAATTTTCAATAATTTCAGCTACACTTATGTCAAACTGGAATAATTCTATTGATTTTTACAGAATCACTTCAGGTTTAGGAGCAGGTCTGTAATGCACACAAATTGTACAGTAAAATTTCCACTGTATACAAAGGAAACAGATGTGAATCCAGATGCAGATGGTGAACTCTCTGTTACCTGACACTTTTTTTTTTTTTTTTCTGTCTTACAAATGATGTATCACAGCTAAAATAGACTTACAGGGTCTGTGCAGAAATTAGTGGCTGAAGTCTTTGACTTAGCGTTATGAGAAAGCTAAATCATGATGATCCTAATGGTCCTCTCTTGCCCTCAAAATTATGAATCCCTTACTGGTAGAAACATTAAAAAAAAAAAAGCCATTAGAAAAAGTTTCAGTTTGTCAAATGAAATAAAATCAGTCTGTAACTCTGAAATAAATACTGGGGAAAAGAGAGTAAAAGCTTGGGGTTTTGATCCAATTCAGGAGAATATGGGAACTGTACCACTGAATAGAAACTGGTGGCAGACAGCTCTAACACTGATGTGTACAGAGGCACTTATTCATCTGAAGTCTGGAAACCTTGTTTTCCTGGAAGATGTGGTTGGTGGAGCTCAGACAAGGGTAGTTATGAGGGAAGAACTGCCGATTGAGAAAAAGAATGGGAATATGATTGAGAAAGCAAGGTGTGCTCTGGAGCAATGAATACTCATTTGGTGTGAAAAATCCAGGCAACGTACACTCCTTGGATCCTCTGTGCAGACCCAGATCCTTTCTGTAGGCAATATTCCCTGCCAGGTCATGGAACGGGGAGCCTTAGGAGGCACAGCAACAATTCTTTGCTATTTAAGGATTTCTGCAGCCAGGGTTGAGCTTCAGGCAAGAGGAGCGGCCAGCCTTCCACCTGCTCTGCAGTCTCAGGATGGCACAAATTGGCTACGGTTGGGAGCTGGGACCTGGTTGCTGTGCATGGAAAGGCAGCGCTGCCGAGGCACGCGTGCCTGGTGTCCAGGAAGGGGTAAGAAGCTGCAAAACACCGTGTCCTGGCAGCAGGCAGCCAGCACTTTCCATATGACCCAATTAGCCACTCCGTCGGAACAAATCAATAATGGCATTTTCTGAAGACAAGCAGGCAAGTGCTGCTGGCTCGGCACTGCGCCGCATGTGAAAATACAAAGGTGTTATCCCTGTGGAAAGCAGCATCCGTGCCTGGCTTTGCCACTGCAGAGGGGGAGAACTGGAGAAGTGGCCAAGAGCCACTAGCCACCACAGCACGGGCTTTCTTTTCACTGGCAGGATCAAGTTGAGGGTAGTAGTTTGAGTAATGTGGCACATGTAGTAATTAAATTTAAGAAAGGGGAGAAAGCAGCAACAACCCCCTTGGGCTGACTCAACAAGGAGAGGGTAGAGCTATTTTCTTAGACTGTACTAAAATAATTTGCTGACTGTAGGAACTCATCAATGCAGAAAAGGATCCAGACAGTGAGCAGAAAGACCTGGACATCATTGATGTATGGGGTAATAGAAACAAGACAGATCTCAACAGTGTTAAGTGCAGGACACTGTACTCTGGGGACTTATTCAGGACACCCAGCGATACCCATTTGGAACCTCCTTTTAGTTCACAAATCACAGGATTCCTCTGACCCACAAAGTGATGTCACTGTGAAAAAGACACACACGGTTCTGGGCTACAGCCATGGGCACCTTGAAGGTTAAGCAATACTGAAGTAGTGATTTTGAAGATTTAACTTTGGACTGCTACACCTAATGTAAATGGTACAAACCCTCTGATGTCTGAAACTCTCAATTAAATTAGTTAGTTAAACTGCAGGTAAGTTCTGGTAAAATCCACCGTGTCAGATGGGCTGGACCGTACACACTGAATTGTCCCATCCTCTTACTGTCCCCATAATCTGATTCTTACTCCTTCAGAAGACTGAAAGTTGATGTCACACATGAAAAGAAGGTCTTTATAAGCAATTACAAGACACTCTGCAAAGGTTCAAAAAAATAATTTCCATGTTATAACTATCTAGGAAGCCAAAAGAACCTTGAGAAAATGCAGCCAACATGTTACTGTGGTTGCTGCTGAGCTCTTGAAAGCTGTTTTCTTGCTAGGATAACACATGTTTAAATTATAGATCTCAAAGACAGGAAAAATGGAACAGTTATTCTTGTTCTTATTATGAAGCTAAACTTACCACCAAATCCTGAAGAAACTCTCCAGCACTATGAGCAGGGCAAGGAGGGGTGGTTAGATAAAGACTTAGGCTAAAACGTTGCAGTGACTGGCATCAACACGTTACCACACAATACTGACAAATGAATTAAGTTCAAGGCAGTCCTTTCTCAGCCTCACTCCTCTTCTGCCAGCTTCTGCACCTCTGCTGACTTGTATTGTTCAGCTTTTCTTTCTGATCCTTTCACCACATGCGTGGGCTACAGGCGTGCGTCTCCTGGCTCTCACAGCCAGCAGAGCATCTCACTTGCATCTCAGTAATCAAAGAAGATTTAGAAGCTATCAGGTGGGCTTCGTACCTTCAAAACCCTCTCGATGACACTGCCATAAATTGGTAGCTTTCAGGAAGACGGCTGCTGCCAGTGTAAGCTTTGATAATAGAAATGGCAGCTGAAATTTAAACTTGGACATTTCTATTACTCAGAAGAAAATGTGCAGTCACAGAAGGGTTTCTCATCATCTGAAATTTCCAGCTGCTGTGTATAACACCATGGGGCTCACTTCCCACAGCCACGACGGTTTACTTCAGAGTAGTTTTGTGACTTTACAGGAAGAGCCCAGCACTGGTACAGGAACTGCAATCTGAGCTGATTATCACTCTAAAATACTCCACTGGGATCAACAGCTTTGTGGTTCTGCCTGAGACCAGCCTGCTTTTAGCCCCTCTCTCATGATGGATGAGTCTGGACTGACGTGAGCACAACATGAACAGAATATGGTGCAGGATCTTCAACTTACAGAGACAGTGTGAGGGATGTGCAAGGACTTAGCTACGCACTCTAGAGGTCTACATACATATAGTCCCTTTTTATGCATTTCCTTTTGCCTTCTCTTCCATGCTTTTGCACCAAAATCTACATGCATGAGGAGGAAGTCAGGTTCTGGCAACATTGCCAAAAGGCTGCTAAATTCTAGGTCGGTCAACAACTTTAAAGGGAAGCAGGGTACCTTGTCTTCTGAGAAGTAAATAAACATACACAATCTTTTTTTACATACTAAAATATTTAAATATGTAAAAATATGGAATATAATTAGCAGAAAGTTAGAATAGATTTAAATGTTTAGCGTACCCTTGGTAGTTCTTGTTTCATTTCTGTATGATGCTCTCCACACAAAAAGATACTTCACCATAATTGTGCCCTTTCAGTGCAATCATGTAAATTTTGCTCTTTTTCACATTGTTGTGAGCTCTGCTGTGGTTATTGAGGCCATCCTAGAGGGAAGGAGGTAAAGACCCCCATGGGCTTGGGGCTTGCAGGATTAAAGGTTCTAGGAGTGGGTGGAGAAGTTTATTCCCCAGAGTCCCACAGGGTTGCCCTTGATACAAAGGTTATCAGGCTGCTGTAATGCCTACAGCTCTACATCCTCACAGCTGGGATTTCATACTGACCTCCAGGTGCAATAATTTCTTCTGCAGTAACCTATGTGTTGAGCGTGAGTTTATTTGCGAGTCCAGAGACCATATATCTTTGGAATGGGCACCATAAAAATGACAGATCTTTGAATAGGTTGGGATCTGCTTTCTCATGGCTCTGCTCCTTATGGAGACATTTATAGCTGTGCAAATTTATTAGGGTTTTGGAGGGAAGCAAATGCAAAGCTCATCATGCAATTATCATTTCCGCTGTTGAGCTTCTTCCTATTTTTGTTTATTTATTATGCCAATGTATTTTGAGTCTTTTGAGTTGCAACCCCCTTGCATGCACACGCTTTCCTCTCTAGAAATTTGATAAAATTGTTTGCTGGATATGTGAAGTGGCTTCTTGTTTGGACCTTTTCAGCAGTAGACCCCTCAGGCCTGGAGACAGAGGTTGAAAACCATTGATCACAGCTTTGCACGGGGGAACAGCAGTGACCTGCAGCAGCTGTTTGTCAAAGCTTGGAAAACACTAGTGACAAAGCTAATTAATACATTTCTCAACTCGATGCCTTCTATTTAATGCGCATGCTAGCAGTGAGCTAGATCATTTCACTGCAATCCAAATATTTTGTAGTAATATGACAATGTTACTGTAATGTTTTTTGAAAATTTCATGAAAAGATACAGTGTGAAAACAGTGTTTTGGTTTCCTACTACTGGGTCTACTTTCCTCATTTTGTTTCACTATGAATCCTCAATGTTTATATTACATCTGATGCTGTTTCAATATTATTGTAACGATCTGAAGAAGTTTTCTTAACGTTTTCATCAAATCAGCTTTTTTACATAATGTTGTTTCAGTAAAATGCCTATTTTTCTGCATCAGTTCTCTTCCTCATGACTCTAATATATCTCACTAAAGGTCTAATTCTACATTTATCTCCCATACAGAAAAAAATGGACAGCTACCCATTCTGTCTACTAATATACAGACCGACACTTACACGGACACATTGTGCAGCTAAATAGAAGCCCATATTTCTATACCTTTAAAGTACAGCAAGATGTAAAAATCCCAAACCCTCCATGCTCTATGCTGCAGTTTAAGTTGCAGCTGTGAACATGGCTATTTATCTTGAGGAAGGTGGCATACAGTGATGCGACGTGCACATCTGCACACACACACAATGCTTCCAGACCTCAGGGACATTTACATACAAAGTTTTAACAGAGTTTTGCTTTACAGTATGAAGGAAAAATTGGAAGGTTTTTGAGATTGTGATCCTATGTAAAATGTAGCAGAAAGGTGTGGATATGTTTAAAGGCCAAAAAAACCCCCACAAACCAACACTGCAAAACCCCACCACAACAAAAGCCCCAAACTCCAGAATTAATCACATTTATACATTGTTAAATGCATTTGTACTAGTTGGTATTTGCAGATAAGCTGATACTAAGAAACTCATCTACTAAATTGATATTTCACTTTTGAAGTGTACTCTGCTTGCACATTTAACTCATACAATGCTGGGAACAGAGAAGGATTTCAAAGAAAATAATAGATATTACCCAGGCAGCCCACACTCATCCACAGGTCATTTCATTAAAAGTGTTCCCTAAAAAAAAATACAAGGAAGTCCCTAAAAGTGTGTACCAAATATTTTGGATTTCTTATTTTTGTTATATAGGTGCCTATCTGGGGCTTGACGCTGAAGTTTTTTGACCCCTTGCTATGCAGCTCTCCAAGGGGATGATCAGTGTGTAAGACTTGGTGGTGAGCAGATGCACTAACACTGAAAAGATTTCTGCAGTGAAGCAGCAGAAATTAACATTTAGCAGCCAATTTGTGCCTGCCTCCTGACACAGAGTCCTTCCTCCTGGGCTTTTTTAGGTCAGTCCTTCTCTAAGGACAGTTTTGCCTCAAAACTTTCTCTCCCTCAACTGAGAGATTGGGGATCCCTCCTGACAGCTGGATCTGAAACAGGAGCTTTGATCCAGTGCCTGCTGAACTCCTCGAGTCTCAGCTGGCGTCAGAAGATGCTGGATCAAGGCTGGAGGGTCTGGAAAACATTAACTAGATATGGTGTGTGAAGCCAAGAGATAAAGCTGGTAGAAAAGGGAGAGGGGGGGAAGGAGAGAAAGAAGAGCATTCCCACGAAGATTTTTGTTCTTCATTTTGCACCATGCAGATTTTCTCAGCCTTTGCTACTGGGTGCTCTGAGGGAAAATGGAAATCTACCATGTCACTCCAAGGAACAGGCAAATAACTCATTTTCTTGTCTGAATACATACAATAATGTATCTCTTTTCTTTCTCTGGTGCCTTGTCATATCAGCCTCTGTCTCGTTGTATTTTTAACAGAACTACCTGACCCTCAATTATTGCTGCACAAATCAAACCAAGCCATTGCCCATTTTTTCCCACTGAGAAAATCCCCTGTTGTAGTCAGAGGACCTAAGAATTGCTCTGTAACATTCCCATGATTCTGCTGAAACTAAAAAAACAACAAACCAACCCCAAAAACCCCCAAAAAACCCCCAAAAGCAAAAACAGTCTCCTGTGTGAGAAAGGTTTTAATTGCTCTGGTTAGAAGAATTAATCTAGACAAGCAAAAAGAATACAAAGGAAGGGAATGCCTCTTGTTGGATACTGAATTTTGCTCTTGGATATGCACCTGTAACTTCTTCTGAAGTTAACAACATATCAAAGGCAGGATTAGGCCGTAGGACTTTTTCATCACGAGCCATGGATCCAGATCAAAGGTGGGAACAAAGGCCATCTTAATAAGCTGCAATATTTTAATTGCCTACCTGCTCCATTTCCGTAAAAGTGCTCTGATCCTCATCTTCCTCCTCGATATCCGACTCTCCCACAGCAATAGGAACACAAATGGAGAGGTCAGGATTGGTCATAAAATCGTCGTCTGTAATTCCTAGGTGTTTCTCCCCATTTTTATTTATTCCATCCTCAGCAAGGTTCTCTTTGTGATTCTCCATGTCTTTGCCAAGCTCAGCGGTTGCGTGACTGTTCACAAAATTGTTAAGGGCACCTGGATTCTGGGCAGCAAGCTTCATCATTGCCTTCTTTTCAGCCGTCGTCTTGGGGTGCCGGAGGACATGGCAGCAAAAATTCCACATCGTGTGTTTCACGTACTGAAGACCCCTGTTGATCCGAGCAAAAGCAAGCTGCAGGTTGTTCATCTCCCCATCCTCGTCTGGTGCTGAGAGGTTGTCAGCGCTGAAAGAGCTTAGCAGCAAGGCAAGGAACAGGTTGAGCACCTGAAAGAAATCAGGTTAAAAGGAAATCAATGACCCTTAAATGTGGAGGATGAATGTTTGGTCTTGGAAGCAGGAGAGTCTCAGTCTCGTCTCATCTGTGCCACTGTAACAACAGCAGAATTCATGGAACTACCTCTAATTATAGGTGGTTTCATTAGGAAAGGGAAGTCTGCAGACATTTCCAACCACATTAATTTCAGGTGCAGCAGTACAGCATGGACAATAACATACTGACCTTCCCTCTCCCCCTCCAATACCCCAAACCACAGAAAATACAAGATAAAGTTCAGAAACAGAATATGGAATAAAATTTTCATTGGAACCTACATAGTGTAAATATTCTCATAAGTGGATGTAAAATGAATTTCCTGTAATTGCCAGTATTCCATCTTGGAGAGAATCACTAATTTCAACACTAATTGACATCTAGAAAGGTACTGCTTACATGTGGAAAAAAGACTACAAGAAGATAATTTTCAGGACCTCTTTGGGCTTTATTCACTGCGAACATTGCTATTTATATTTCACAGTACCTACTGGACAAGCTTGAGAAGTGGGTAAATGTGAACCTCAGGAGGTTCAACAAGGTCCTACACCTGGTTCGGGGCAATCCCCAGTATCGATACAGGCTGGGGGATGATGGGATTGAGAGCAGCTCTGCGGGAAAGGATTTAGGGGTGCTGGCGGATGAAAAGCTGGATGTGAGCTGACAATGTGCACGTGCAGCCCAGAAGGCAAATCACATCCTGGACTGCATTAAAATAAGTGTGGCCAGCAGGTCAAGGGAGGTGATTCGGCCACTCTGCTCTGGTGAGACCCCACCTGAAGTACTGTGTCCAGCTCTGGAGCCCCTAGCATCAGAAAAACATGGACCTTTTAGAGGAGGTCCAGAGGAGGCCACAAAAACGATTGGAGGGCTGGAACGCATCTATGAGGAAAGGCTGAGAACTGGGGTTGTTCAGCCTGGAGAAAAGAAGGCTCCCGGGACACCTTATTGTGGCCTTTCAGTACTTAAAAGGGGACAATAAGAAAGATGGGGACAAACTTTCTGGCAGGGCCTGCTACAATAGGACAAGGGGTTTTAAATGAAAATAGAGAAGATTCAGACTTGATAGAAGGAAGAAATTTTTTACCATGAGGCTGCTGAAACACTGGCCCAGGTTGTCCAGAAAGGTGGTAGAAGCCCCATCCCTGCAAACATTCCAGGTCAGGTTGGCTGGGGCTCTGAGCAACCTGCTCTAGTTGCAGATGTCTCTGCTCACTGCAGAGGGGTTGGACTAGATGACCTTGAAAGGTCCCTTCCAACCCAAACTGTTCTATGATAATGATACACATACACATGGCATGGAAACCAAAGAGTACATTTGGAAACATTTCTAAATATTTGTATGTATTTTCACAGATGGTATTGATTTAAATATCCCCTGGGCCATGAAGAAAATCTATTGTGATCATGAATAAACATCTAAGAGGTCAAATAGTTTCAAAACCTTTTCCCCCCAGGAAAAACCAAGCTATTATGACCAGGATTCATGTGGCCAAATCTGAGCAGGCCTGGTCCTGGAACAATGCTACTAGTCAAGAAAAAGCTATTTGACCCATTTGAAGATTTTCACAGGTGAATGAGAAGATTCAAACTGAACTGGAGACAGTAAGTGGGCTTCCTATTGTTCCTGCAACTTCAAGAGTGTCTACCTTTGCTGGTAGCTCATGGGAAAATTAGACACAACTACGCATTTGGGTGAAATATTCAATGATTTACATCTCTTTTTATCTTCTCTCCTGTGTTTGTCCACCCCACCCCCCCCATAAGATTACATCCAATAAAACCACATTCTTCTAGAAGGCTTTTCCCAGTAATACATATTGCAGGCTGATCACCAGTTGCTGTGTGTGGCATATTACACCTGCTCGTGGTCTGAGAAGGAATGAATTACAGCTTTTGTGCCTGATTGACAAGGACAAGAAGCTCACACCAGAGGTAGATGCCTGGGATGACAGGAATGGGACAAAGGTGTCTCAAACCAATATCAGCTAAAATGTATTTACCCAAAATAAACTAGGACCAAATTGCCTGGTATCAACACATCTGCTGCCTGTACAAGGTGGGTGGGTGCCAGCTCTGTGGCACTGCAAGGGAGAGATCAGTGCTGTGGCAATTCTGCCATTTTAGCAATAAAATAGACTTTGTGAAGATATTGTTTCTGTGATCTCTTAATGCTACCAGAAATACTTGCAAATCCCCTGGCTTCTGCCTTTCTGATAGTATTTTAAATTGATAAAGTCTGATAGACCAAAATAAACAGCATAAAAAGTACTTCTATTAAACTGGGTCTTATCAAAGAGCCAAAAGCTTTTGCTACAGTCCTCCCACCCTGTTCCCTCTTATTTCAAATATTCAGAATATATGAGCTGGAATTTTGAAAGCCTGGTCTTAATCACTCTGGTGACACTGCATTTGAAGTGTCCTGTCAGTAGTGTTTTGTGAAGTACTCTTTGCAATCACTGTGATTATAAATGAAAGCAGTTGGTAGTGCAGCAGATGTCCACGTCCATGATGAACTGCTGAATAAACTACCACTGCACTGAGCACTACCCTGCTCTAAAGTAGAGTGAGATTAAAGCTAATTGTTTCTTAACTCGTCCATCATATTGGAGTGTCCCTGACAGCCTGTGTGGGTCTCCTCTTAATCACTGTGGTGTACTGGTATGAATCAAGCTTTCATTTCATATCCCATTCAGGCATTGGAAATGATGTCTGATAGGTAGCTGAAAACCAGAGTACCTGATATGCTGCCCAGAAGGTAGGAGCCCATCAAGGAAGGAGTCACTGGTAGAATCACTTTAGCCATTTCTAACCAAATCTGATAGAAAGATGGGGTCTCAGAGATAAACACAGTGCTACAAGTGTCATGAGAATAAGCATGTGTGTAGAGAAAAGACAATACCTGGGTCACCCGTGCAGACAGAGCTTGGAATAAGCCACAGCATGTGTCTCCTTCCAAGTGGCAACCTAGAGATTTTGGAAAAAGCTGGAGGAAGGGAGGGGATCAAGAAATCCAGAATAAAAATATTCTAGACTTTAAAGGTTCTATTCAGTTACCTTAACAGGTATGTCTACTGTTGTTTGAGATTATCTGAGACATCTGCACCAGACCTACAGGAGATGTGTGTCCTTCTAAAGCTCCAGCTGTCATCCAACTAGGGTATGACAGGTTGTTGCAGCAGTCAACAGACTGGTGGTGTTTAGGGAACTGAATCTTTCTTCCAGGATGGCAGTTGCCTCCAGAGTCAGACACCAAAGCTTGAGGGTCTAAAGGGGCATCTAAGTCCCATTTCAAAGGAATTAGTCAGGTAGACAACAGAGCCTGGCCAAATACAGGTGACCATGTAGGAGCCACATAGGGCTGCATGTGTCTGCCAATATATAGTCATCTAGTGCCAACCGACCCTAGCATGCCCAAATCATCCTGAGGTAACTGGTCAATAGGACACACAATTATTGGAGACCTGTGTCTAGGTGGCAGCCAGGATGGATACCTCACAGTATTGTCAGTGGTGCTAGACAAAACTGAGTCAAGCCCTAGATCTCTGCAGACTGCAGTGGTAGCTCAGATGCCTTCCCCATACACTAACACCTCCGTGTCAGCAGCCAGATTTTGTTATCTGAAGCCAAATTTCATCCTATAATTGATTAATTCTGCTGTTCACAGAATAACTTGTTTCAAATGCCTTGTTTTACTTTGCCATATTTATATTGGATGTCAAAGTACAGTTACATAAGTTTATCCAGCTACACCTGCAGGTGTATATAATAGGTGGTAACATTCTTAGTGTTGTTATTTACCATGGATTATTAAGGCAATGTTGTTTGCTTCCCAGAACTGCAGCTGACATTTTGCACAAAGAGCTATTTGCACTTCATGCTTTTAGCCAAAAATAAATCTCAAATACCATTCCCTCCCTCCTTTATGAGCAGGTAACCTCAGAGTTGTGTTGCTGGGCATTCAAATAGAGTGAACTGCTGTATAAGCACTTTATGTTTACTTATTCCCCCCATTTCACTGTACACTGCACTTTACAGAAAAATACATGCTCAACCCATGACACACCACATTTCCTGTAAAAGGTTACTAATAATATCCAGTCCTCCTGGTTGCTAGCGCAATGCTTTCAGTTTAAGTAAAAGCAAACTAAAGATCTAATTCAGTTCTCAAAAGCAAGGGCAGATTTGCACTTCCATATGGATCCCCTTAAAAAGAAATCTACTTTCCAGTGTCACCGTGCAGGCAGACTGTGAAGGTAGGTCACTTTTGGGGTTAGGAATCAAATGACAGATGCACTCAAAAGAAACCCCAACTCCTTTAGCATATTGATGTTAAGCACTTACCCTCGTGACACTACAGCATGTTTTCATAGGCCTTCTCACTTTTAATGCCCTTCCAAAGCTCGTGACCCTAGTTATGAGGCACAAACATTCTGATTCATCCAGCCTTATGTCAGGTGCCTCCCTGGAGGAGTTCTCCTTGATTATCTGTAGACAATGGAGACTGTCTGGCATCCCAGGAGATGCTGAAGAACTGAAGCTCTTCTGGCAGTGCCTACTGAAGTCTAAGATAGCTTGTGTTTAGTATCTCTCAGCTAGATTGAAGTCAGGGTGCTTACTGATAAAGGCAAAATAACCAACATAGAATGACAAGATTGATATGTTAGGTTGGAAGGGACCCATAAGGATCACCGAGTTCCTGTTCCTCTCAGAACTGCCTAAGACTAAATCATATGACTAAGAGCATCATCCATGACTTGTCAAACCCAGCCAGGTGTCCAGAAAGTCCTTCTTGGTGTCAGTTTGGTACTCCATGCTCCAGGCCAGTGATGGCCAACTTTTATAACCAGAAAACCTTCACCAGGTGAGAAGACATCTCGGAACGTTTCAGTCCTATCCTGAGCAGAGCTGCAGCACACAAGTAGCAAGCCTGGTGTTGTGCAAAGTGTTGCACCAATTCTGTGGTCACAGAAAGAGAAGAGCACAGAGATATGAAGCCATGAAGCCAATTCCTAGCTCCCCAGCCATGGAGAGACAGCAGTCTTCTGGAAGGACCTCTCCTTCCAAAGGAGCCCTAGGCAGGGGCTGCTGCTGGTGGCTGGGAACTATATAGGCTGCCATGGTGAGCTGCAGTTTGAACGACTCAACTCCATCACCTCCTTTTGTTATGGCCAACACAGGGCAAAACCAGATGGTTTCATTTCAGATGACACTTTCTCATCAGACCCTCTTCAAAGATATGTCTGCAAATTTTGTTGCTGAAAGTAAAATACTTTATGGGCAAATTCATGTGGCTATGCCCTCGTTTCCCTTCCATTCCTGAATTTCCCTTGCTTTGGCAAAAATAAAGGGATATAAATCTTTACGTATTTAACCTTGCAGCTGTCATTAGGTCAAACAGTGCACAGCCCTGCAATCCTCCTGCACACCTATGAATTGATTCATCTGCTGCCTTGCCCAGATCAAGGGCATTTGGCACCTTGCTCAGCAAGACTGGAAAGTCTAAGGCTGTTTCTTAGCATGTTGGAAGTAATTCTGTATTTCATTTAACTAGGAATAAGAATGATATTGCAGCTGCACAAGTTCAATGACAGGGTTAAGCCCTCTCCAAAGTGAGGTCCTCAGTTACTGGTCTTGCTTGATTGCAGGTGAACTCATATGGGTTCACCTATATGGCTTCTCTTGTAGTGGCATCTGAATTGACCACAGACTGCCAATAACACAAGTGAGTTTGATTTTCAACCCCCTGATCTTTTCCTGTCATGAAGTTTAAATGAACTTTCACACTGACCAGTCCCATCTGCCCAGGACACATAGAACAAATCCTAGGCTGGAATCCAAGATGGGATCACCCTTGCAAAGGGGAAGTTCATAGAGCAGAGCAGTTCAGGAGCTGCTCTCATAAGCACTTGTTTTCTTACAAACCCACAGGACCCTTCAAACAACTGCAGATGTGTAATGACCTCTCATCTGCAGGAGACAAAGGATTGGAAGGACAGCTGAGGGCAGCTACAAGGCACCTATACCACCTGAAGGTTCTTCTCTGTGGAAGAGGAATCTCCTAGGAGCCAGCTAAGCAGGTTTTTCTGTAACAACAGGGTCCAGAGCAGAAAATACACCCCATTACTGAATTCTGTCATGCAGAAAAAGAAAGCACTTAAAACAACTTGTATCCCTGTGGCAGCACATTGTCACTGCTGTCACTCAGATGCAAAGAAAAGCCCAGAGAGTGCAGCATGGTGAGGTACCTGCCAAGATCATCAACTACTCATCTAATACCTTTTTTTTTGTGGTTAAATAGGGCCCATACACCTCCACCTATTCAAACCCACTTCTCCAGCAGCGCATATTAGACACGGACAAGAAAGCAGCTCTTTAGACACTCCCTGACCAGTGGAAGAAACTGATCTCCTTCCTTCCTGTTTGTTTTCTGTGGGCAGCAGACATCTGCCCCATTCTTTGGCTAGCATAGATGGGAAAGATGCAGATTTCTCTTTGGAGACTTTGATGAATCGTAGGAAGCCTAATACAATATGTACCAATTATTTTATTTTGTTTACTGTAGAAAAATCCATGAAAAGCTGCAAAACACTCTGCTCATAAAGGGACTTCCACTGCATCTAAGAAGTCTAAAATCTACGTTTAAGACGAAGGAATGCAGTAATAGGTCATCTAGTCCATCTCTCTGCTACTGGGGGATTAGTTCTCTCCTTGGAAATGTATTTTCCAATCTTTTGTATATTTTCATCCCAGAGCAAAGTTTACCAAGAGAATACTCCTGCAAAAAGCAATTTACATGATCAGTTATGTTCTGTAGTCCCTTTTCTATTATTACAGCTATTTGTGCTTGGATAAGAAGCTTATAGCCTCCCAGCCCAGTTTCTCTTTATCCTGTAGCCAATCTCATAATCCCATTCTCATGATATCTTGGTTTCTCACTGTCAAAATGATCTTGATACCACAAGTATGGTAAGAGGTCCTTGTGGACAGGGGCAGGTAAGAGACAACACAGGCTGGAGCAAGATCTCCTTCATGTTTCTTGCACAAGATCAGCTAGGAAAAACAAATGGAAATAGGGATATGGATTTCCTGCCTTGCAGCCATACAACTTCCCAAGTGGACCGTGTTTGATCCTTCCAGACAGGCTAACAATTGTAGATGAGAGGTTTGTGGGGCACTATAGTACCAGTTTGTTGCAAAAGGAATTTTTTCTTATCAACTCCATGTTAATCACAGAATCACAGAATGGCAGGGGTTGGAAGGGATTTCTGGAGATCATCGAGTCCAATCCCCATGCCAAAGCAGGGTCACTCAGAGCAGGCTGCCCAGAATCATATCCAGGTGGGTTTTGAATCTCTCTTAGGAAAGGAAATACCACAACTTCTCTGGGCAGCCCGTTCCAGGCTCTGTCACCCTCACAGTAACAAAGTTTTTCCTTATGTTTAGGTGGAACTTCCTGGGTTCCAGTTTGTGTCCCCTGCCCCTTGTCCTATTACTGGGCACCACTGAGTCTGGCCTCATCCTCTTGACACCTGCCCCTTAGATATTTCTAAGCATTGATAAGATCCCCTCTCAGCCTTCTCTTCTTCAGGCTAAAGAGGCCCAGTTCTCCCAAGCTTTCCTTGTAAGAGAGATGCTCCAGTCCCCTCATCATCTTTGTAGCTTTTTGTTGGCCACTCTTCTGTAGTTCCCCATCTCCTTTTAACTGGGGAGCCCAGAACTGGACACAATACTCCAAATCTTTTATGAAATGAAGGGCTAAAAGTGCCTTTTCTCTCCATTGGCTGTGAACAATAGGTAGGGTGGCTGATATAGCTGCAGCTATCTGCAGGCAGACACTAGAAACTGGGTGAGATGACTGTCCCCTCCCATCCCATTAGTGGTTTTGTGGTATTTCCCATAAGGCTGGGAGTTTTGCTGACCAGTCTCCTCTTTGGGTATTGACATTATTAATGTTTCTCCACAGTTCCAGTAGTCTCTGGTGCAGCCAGTTGTCTTTAAGCAGTACAAAGCAGTGAAGGGATGCTGGATGGCAGTTGTGTCCGCTCATGTTTGATGGTCTGTGCATGGGTGGGGGCAATGGCCACCCTATTTCTTGCTTCAGAATTTGAATATATAATTATAATTAATGGAGCAGATTCCTCAGGCTGTTCTCACCACTTTAGATGGGAGTAAGTCTCCTTGAGTAATGGAAGGGTGGATTAAGCCCATTAATCACACTTCACAGCACCTTAGTGTCAGATAAGACATTTAAGTGGTCATCCATCCCTCCCTGGTTTCAGTGGAGCTATAAAGCTCACCTGCACCAAGCTGCATGGCTGCATCTATTGAGAGGGGCAGGCAGGCAAAAGGCACCATGTCAGCGTTGCTCTTGCTTCCAGGCTGACATGCTGGACCACGGGATGAAAATGACTCTTCAGGGAGGGAGGTTGATTATGGGAGGGGAGGCTGGTGCTTCCCCAGCTCCCATCTCACAAGGACCAGCCACTAGCCTCTGCCTCTCCTCACCCCCAGCCTCTGCAGCACCCTAAAACCAGGCAAAGTGAGAAGCCTATGTCCTTGTCACTCTGCAATGCAGATCTGAGGCAACCCATCACACTTCTTACCACAGCCTCCTGGATGCCTCACGTTGCCAAGGCTTATTTATTTGTTATCCATCTACACGGCTATAAACTTGCATAGAAACTACAGCACTCCCAAGTGCTGATCAAGAACTATTGAACTGAATTTAGATTCTTTTTTAGATGATGACTTTAAGTGTTTTTTGAAAATAAGTCCCTTAGAAGTACCAGATGAGTCTCTGGAAACCAAGTGTTTCCTGATCTGAAAATCTTAAGTCTCCAAGTCCTATATAAGAGAGGAGGATGGGATGGTGAGTGGAGGCAGATTAATTCTTTCCACTACTAAAGCAACAGCATAAAACCAAACATGTTCCTGCAGGTTTTTCATCAGATATCAAAACAACACTAATTCACCAGCAGAGCAAGAACTCCATCAGAGCTGCTGTGGACTTCTCAAACAACTGTCTAGACAGACAAAACGTGCTATCAGACAAGTCCAGTTGCAAACCTCTCCCAGCAAGACATCTGTATTTGTGACATTAAAGGCTCAACGTACCCCAAAACCACTAGGGAAACTATGGAAAGTTTATTGTTTATAAATCCAGAGGCAATTACCTTTGTGCCACATCAACAAACTTGTTTAGCTGTCATGGTGATGAGGATATCAAGAGAATTAGAGAGCAAGACAGAATGCACAGGCTTGGACTGGCTGTGCACACTCAAGGGTCTTTTCTGTTGCTGCTCTTCACAAGGAGCGATGATAGATGAGTAACACCCATACTATCACAAAATCACAGAATGGTAGGTGTTGGAAGGGACCTCAAAAGATCATTGAGTCCAACCCCCCTGCCACAGAGCGGGACAAAACTATCCCTGGAATATTTTCACTATTCATATGCAAACACCTCATCATCTGCTTTACCAATTATTATACAATGACCAGACACAAGAAAAAAATAAAGCTAATTTTGGAAGTTTAAACTCTGTGGTTTTTACCTGGAGATGACAGCAGCCCTAACCCTGCATGGCCGGGCTCATATGGATGGCAATGCCTGGTCAAGGCAAAGTGGGATCCCTGCAGTCATCCCTTTAAAATTCATCTCCCCTGAGATGAAAGGTGATTCCCATTCTCATATGGCAGAAAACATCTGGGTAAAGGTAAACCACAGAGAACCAAAAGGATAAAAAAAAACCCTGGAAACAGTAACAGAGAAAGAAACCACTGACAATGGCCACATTAAATAATGACTTCCCTGCAGCCAGTATATTACACCAAAGGAAAATCAATATGAGGGTAGGCCCAGAGACTAGAAAGTTAATCAAAGAGCCAAGAAATAATTATTATTACATTTGATTTATTTTTTTTCACAGAGAAGGGAACACTATTTCCTTTAAAATTTTATTTTCTAAACCATTTACCAGGTTTGATATTATAATTTGGGCTCCATCAGGGCATCACATTTTCCTATTAAGTGAAATGTGAAAAGCAGAGTTATTTAGTGAATCTGGGAGGTGTGAGGAGGTTCTGATTCTTGGCATTTTGCAAGCACAGATTACTGGGAGGGCAGAACAGAGAACAGGGATGTCTGCCAGCCAGGAGGGCTTCTTGCAGAAAAAAAAAAAAAAAGACAAAATAAGATTTCTGCTCATAATTTTGCACAGTACAAAAATCTCCTATCTTCACACAGCTGGGCTTGCAGCTTTCACGTACCTCTGCTGGAGAAGTCTGATGACTCAAAAGTGGACAAAACCCTTATCTTTCATTAAAGAAACAGGGCAGGAAGGTTTACCAGCAGTGGTGCCAGTTGCATCTCCAAAATGAGAGCCACTCTGTTTCTGAGGCAGGAGGTGCTGTCACACATCTCACTGCTGTCCTAAAAAGTCACCCATTTCCTCTGCCATCATCCCCTTTGGTCTCTGGTTTAGCTGTGGCTACTTCAGCAGGTTTCTCAATGCTTCCTAAAGCCCCAGGGAAATATTCTTGTTCTTTTGTGAGGAAGGAAAGGAGCTGGATGTCCTTTCTTCCCAGAGTGTATGTCTACAGGGATGAAACTCTCTCTGAGCTGTGTTTTGCAGAGAAGCATTACTAAAAGCATAAGAAAAGCACTCTGTGCAAGACTGGCTACCAGCACCCTTCAAATCAAGTCTATGCTTAACTGCATAATCAAAGCAAACTCTTCTTTCCAGGCATGATGACCTCATGTTTAACTACATCTTAATATCAGGAAATACAAAGGTATTTTGCTGATGTGGAAATTTGAAAATTATTTTATTTATTAACTGTGTTCTGTGTGCCTAGCTGAAATCCCAGCAACTGGGGTTGCTCAAAATCTTCTTTAGTGCAAGATGGGCATAAGATTGTAGAAACAAAGGAGAAAGTCAGAAGTGTAAGTTGTCTATAAGAGTATTTTTATGAGTTGATGCTCACTGCCAGGCTGCTAGAGAGAAGAAAGGAACCAAGAGCTAGGCAGCTAGTCAATTTTATGATCTAAAAATTGCATCTGCAGTAGTAAACAAAGACAAGCCAAGACCTGTTCTCCATCCCCGAGGGCAAGCAGCTGACCTCCCTTCCCTGCTCTTCCTCCAGGCAGGATTGCTTCATGGCTGCTGTCCACAGCCAGGGCTGTCCCCTGAATTCCCAGGCACCAGCTGGGATGGGGTGGCCAGGGAGTGTCCTAACCAAGACAGAGGAGGGATACTCATAATGTTTGAGCTCATGCTTTAGCCAGTTTATAGATGCAGCCACCTGCCTGTGTTTTCAAGTAGAGACTTCAGCAGGCATTTTGCACTTGCTTGAACCTCCCAGAAATAGGATGGCATGACATCTAAATGTGGGAAACAAGAGAATTACAGGAGAGGAGAAGAGACATGGAAGCCCTCTTGGAAGAAACACCCATAGGAAGGTGTTTGTAGCACAAGGAGCATGAGGGTGCTCTTGGTTGTACAGCTGTAACAAATGAGTATATGTAAAGAGGGCCAGAATGAGAAGGGAACTGGTGGTGGGAAGGAGGCAGCAAACAAGAAAGGAAGAGGGATGAAATGAGAGTAGAGCTGCTTGAAAGACATCCATCCTCAAAGACAAATGTAAGTGCCTCTCTCCATCTTCATGAAAATTCAGCATGGAAAATATCAAGTATACTTCAGTCCAAACCCTAAGATCAGTTAACATGTACTATTTCTGTCAGAAAATATTACTATGACCCACAGAAGGGCAGAACTTCTGTACAAAAAATTGGTTTGGTCAAAAAATGAAACCACTTTTGCATTGAAATAATTACAAGATTCTCAAATGGCTTCAGGACAGAGACTTGGAATTTGCTTGTGCATTGGGAAGGGTGAAGTCAAGATACACAATGAGATGGAGTTTGCAGAAGTTGTCACGAAAAGCAGAAAGCTAAATCAATATCAAAAGAGGAGGAGATTTGCTCAAAGCACAATACTAGGTACACTACAGCAGAGATATGTGGCAACGGCAAAAAGGGAATTACTATAATCAAGGCCAGAGCTGACCAAAAAGAAAAGAAAATATGTTTTAGGTAGGGGAAAAAAAAAAATATTCAGTAAAAAAGTAATATTCAATAAGAACTAATTAAACATGACTCTGGCTAGGGATGACCCAAACAAAACAGGAAGAAGTAGTAACAAATGAAATCTAGAATCAGGGAAATAGAACAACAAAAAAAAAGACTTAAATAGCAGCAAAGTAATTAAATTGTTAAAAGGGATGAAAAAACACCAGTTCTAAATCTCCTTTCCTTTGCATTGTTTGCAGTATCAGAAAATTGATGGAGTAGACCTGTATCTGGAGCTTCTCCTCAGAAAATGTGGGCCAGCGGTTTCATTTGATTTAGAAGAGTTCAACAGCATACCAGGCAAGATGACTTTGGGAAAGAGGAGGAAATGTGGGATGGTAGAAGGAGACCAAAGGCAGGACCTCTTTGACTTCAGGAAGTTCTTACTGTTCAGTAAGACCCCAGAAGACAGGAAATTGGTATCTAATCCTGTGTACTACATTTAGTTTCCAAACCTATTCTTCAGCACGTGTCCTTGAGAAGTCACAGACCACGATGTCAGGTATGTGCTAGGTGTAGAAATGCAGATATGAATATGCACTGCATATGGAAAAGATAAATTCCAGTCTCTTTTAGATGTCATACATCTGCTAAGAAGGTTAAGGATGTCATGACTAGCTGATTGTTTCACATATCCCCTTTAACAAGCTATTCCTAGAGGCAATTCTTAGAATGAACTGTTCAGTGCTTAGTTGTTGTTTGGTTGGTTTTGTTTTTTTCTTTTTTTGGGGGGGGGGAAGGTGGTAAATAATATTTTTTAACTGATTTTTTTTTTTTTTTTAAAAGATCAAAGATATAAAATGTTTAGAAGTAATGAGTAATGTACTAAATTTGTCCTACCTGGTCTATATTAACATTAAAAACTTGTCCTTCCCTTAACACATGCTAGGAAGAATGCTGTCGTCATTACCCTTTCAATGACATCCAGATAACTCGCACAGTGACATTAATAAAAAGAGACACATTTAGTTGTACCTACCTTTGCACACTCTTGTCCAATTAAATTTGACTCAGTGTCTTCTAGATTTTTAATAACTACCCAGCTACTAGCAAGAACTTAACCACTGACAAACTCCTACTTGCACTATTAACCAAGGACAGATTCAGTACAAAGAATGGGCAATATCTTATTCTACTGATGCCTACTACATTAACAGGGTTGCAGTTTTTATTTTGGAAACTCAGCTTCTCTTCAATCCCCCGACTACAACCAAATCTCAATAAACAATCCCCTAGTATCATCTTCACAAATAAAATACATATAAATACATATATATGTGGTAGATCCTATTAAAAATATTTCATCTTGTCAGCTGTTGTTATAATGGAATCAATGCTTCAGCAATATTTTTAGAGAAATAACTCTTGGAAACACAATTAGAGCATGATTTAATGAAGGTATTAGCATTCTTCTTCCACCATACTTCTAAGTCATCTCACACCCACAAAAGTTAATGGGACAGTTTCACTGTCCCTTATATAGACACCTACAGAAGAACACTAGCACTATTATCAGATCTTATTCCTCTCTGATAAATCCCAGTGACTCACGTTTAGATCAAGAAGAAATACTTAAAATTCTACTGATGAAAATCTGCACCAAATGCCACTGTCTGTCACAGAACACCAATGAATCTGGTTTGTGGTATTGCTTTTGGGAATTCCTTCCTGCACAAATGAAAAAAGAGCCTTAGTCCAGTTTTTGTTTTCAGCCCCTTCTGAGCTGCACCAGAAGCAAAAGCTCAGTTCTCTTGTGTACGTCAACTTTTACTAGGATTTTGGCTATCTGTATTTAAAAAGATCTACCTTTCTGTGGAGGGGTGTTGCAGGGAAAAACTTGGCAGATTTTAGCACATGTTTAACACGCATACCATCTAGTACCTTGAAAACAGGAACTGAACACACTTGTCCCCTAATACAAGATGTGTGCTCAGTTTAGTCACCAAGTGCCAAGATTCAACTCTTTAGAAGAAACAACTGAGCCTGTGGCAGGATCCAGAAACTCATAAATCTGGAGTGACAGAAGGAAGCAGATTACTTTTTAGGAGTACATTTTGAGATTAGTTTCTCCTCCCATCTGTTCTCAGGTGCATTTCCCTCATATCTCTTGGGCAAAGTAGCTGTATACCTCCCAGCCTTGAATGGACTCTACTTAATCTACCACACAACGGCATTTTTGAAACCCAGTAGTCTATCATAAATATCCTAAAGGTAATTTCCCCTGACTTTTCAGCACTAGCATCTGGTGTTAGACATAAGGGTGGGATATATCTACTCAATAAAACAAATGATAGCTATCTATGTGGGCACTGAAAAATCACACAATTTTTAGAGCCTGGCATCTCAGGCAAAAGGTTTGTCTTTCAAGTATCCCATACTTGCATGGCAAGCTTTCCATCTCTTCTGGGAGTCATCAGAGGCAAGGAGACTGATTGATAGCTAGTTTCAGGATTTATCTTTATGATTCATTAAATGATGAATCACTGTTTTTAGTGGACCTTTCCTGATGCTTGAGGATGTTAAATACTTAAGTAGAAATAGCCAGATATTTGCTCAAAAGCATCAGCTACCTGAGTGCTCTGCTTCCCAGACACTGCTCAGACAAGGATGGATAATGGAGAATACAAATAGCAAAAACTGCTTTGGGACACATGGACTATGCATGTAGCTGGCATGAAAAATTACAAAAAGAGAAGGTGGGAAATGTGCTGGGGTTTATCTACTCACCTCTGAGGTCTGCGTTCTCCAGGGTCACGCTACATGTACCTGCAGCCACCCATAAGCATACATCAGTAATAGCAAAAAGGATGGTAACATGCTGACAGTTGTTTTGCCTCTATTTTGCTTGTGTCCCCAAATGTGCTTACTCATGTATTCTGGCCTGCTCTTCTGCAAAGCGGCATGTGGCTCGAGAAAGAAAATTTGCCTCCCTTATGTAAGTGTCCAAGTTGATGAGACAGACTCAAGTGACACTTCCACTTCTTGCTAATGATCCCTTGGGCTCCCTAGTTTCTTCTAGACCCTCTAAATCTCCAGCCCCCATCTCCACTATTCCCCCAGCTCTCATTATGGCTCTGGCAGTTTTCTGATGAGCCCTCCTCCTCCACAGCACTGCACACGCATTGTGCTTGCCGCGCTGCACATTTTGTGTGTCCTGATGATGACTGTTACTGACATGCCTACTCCTGCCTGTTTGTCAAGTGGCCTTCTCAGCTGATGTAATCAAAACACAAAAGCACATATCCAGAATGTTGGGAGCTGCTGAAAATGCAGATAAGGTGAACAATGCCATCCAGAACATGAACACGGAGGTGCGGAGACAGCAGAGATAAGGTAGTGCTCATACAAGACCTGAGACAACATGAACTTCCTTTTGAACCTCCCGTTGATGCACATTTCCTTGCAAGACATTGTACTTGCCCAGCTTTATACAGTTGCATCTTAACCCCTCTTCCTTCCATTGTGCAAGAAGTGGAACTGGTGGGTCCCCACCTGCCTGGTGGTAGAAGTACAATATACAAAGCTACTGTGGTTTGAAAACTGAAACAGTCTAAACCCTAAAATGTTGTAAAACTTGGGCTTGCAATACCTTCTCCCCAATACTTGCTTTAATTTCCAGAAAGAAGAACTAACCTAGTATTTTCAATTGGAAGGCACACAGTATTTTAAAATTCCAGTTCATTTATATTAATCATCAGATGCAATACAAACACTACATTTCCCTCCAAGGAGATTAACCTTTATTCACAGAGTGGATGTCTTCAGTGGCCTCCATGAATAAGAGCATGTTTGTCATTAAATGCAGAAATAATTACTTGATTCGGGGCAGCAAGTCTCACTACAACTCTTGAATTGTACATTTCTCTAGGGATAGACCATAAAACCCATGAAAATGGGGCTTCGGTAGTTCTAGATTTGCACATAATTTGAAAAGAAAATAAGGAGATAGCTGGAAAAGTGCTATCATATGTCATCAGTGTTCCATTTTCAGTCATTTATTGGCACAAGAAATCTTAATGAATGAGGACTTGTTCCTTTGGGTTAAAGCAACCCTTAAGTACCCTGTAAAAAGTTTTATGGTCTCAAAACTCCCTGGTGTAATGCTTCTTGTCTTTCAAAAGCATCAGAGTCTTGATGCAGATTCTCTCAGTGACAGTTCCATCATGTCAAGCAGAAATACAAGTCTCATCTGAAGACCTTCTTCGACCATCATAATACACTTTGGCTGTCTGAGCTCTTGAAATGTAAAATTGTAACCCGCGCTCACCTAGGCCTGTTAAATGCCTAGCTCTTTTGCTATTACTTGTGATTTTACCACAAGGGATGGTGATAGTTCTCTATATCCATTTCATTTAATCAAAGAGAAAATCTGACATATTACCATAAACCTCTTTCAAGCCTGGTTGTGATCTGCTGAGAAATGGGCAGTGATGGAGATCTATCAGTATTGGGTGAGACAGGACTTTATGGCTACTTCTACACCAATAAATTAAATGTTCCCAGGAACATTTTCTGGCACTGAAGACATATGCAAAAGATCATCTTGCTCCATATTATTAAGCTTCTTAATCCGGGATAGTCCCTTGCCAGCAAAACTCATGTACAGTTAACCAGCTGATGGATTCCCACAGAGTGGGCTACCAGTTCTACACAGGCAGCCACTTACACGCCCTCTGATGTACCTTGATTAGAGACTGTGGTGCTCGTATAGTAACACTCAGTAATTAACTGTAGGAAATGGGTTTGTATAGAAACAAAGCCCCCACGCTGAAGACCATTCAGTTCAGGTCTTACATGTTTTTACAGTATACCTCCCAGCTACCTTTTTTGGTTTTGTTCTGTTTTCATGATTGCCAACACCAAACTTAAACACAACATTAGCAAACAAAGCAGGGAAGGAAATATTGTTGTGGACAGACACAAACTTGCAGGCACACACAGAAAGTGATTTTGCCTAACTAGGATTACAGCCATAGCTAATAAGTATCAATTAGATAGCCATGTGGGACCCAATGACTCCTTATCTTTCTTAGAGTCTGTCACTTAGGAAAGTGATTCAAGACAGGAAATTGCTGCAAATTTCTTCTCATAGACTAAGCTTCAGATATACCTGTAGTCACTTCTCTTCCCCACTCAAACAATCTCTCTCTTGCACATCTGTCAGGCCAGGATCTGTGCTAATTGGCCCTTCATCTCTCTCACCCTTCTCCTTCTAAGACATTTATTGTCGCAAAGATTGCATTGGTGGTGCTCAGGACAATCATCTAGTTTTAGGGAGGGGGGCTCTAGGTGGAAGAACATGTTTAAATGGAAATACTAAGAAGTTATGCATTGCTCACATTCCCTGTAACTTGATTTCTTTCTTTCTTGCTCTGCTGCAGAGACATGTCTGTGTCAGAACAGCTATGGTAATATGTCATTTTATCGAAACACTTTTACCTATTAAAGATAAAAATGAAGGTGAATTAAGCCTTTTCTCATCTGACCAGTTTGAGAATCCAGATTTTAACCTGATAGACGTTTAGCAGCATTTTCCCAGAACACCTCTTCAAGGAACTGTCCTACACTGACTTGTAGGAGAGGCATGTAGGGAGGCACAAGCCTCTTTCTTTCCAAGAATGTGACACTTTCAGATTTCTGTGCATCACAGTCATAGGCCATATTAAAATGACAAAAAAAAAAAAAAAACCAAAAACCAACCAACCAAAAAAAAAAATAAATCCATTAAGTCTTCCTGAGATGCCAAAGCAGAATAAAAGGATGGGTTCCTGGCACATCTAATTTTTTCAGAGAAAAGTTTCCAACCACAGCAGGCCACTTCAAATCTCATCCAAACCACACTGAACTGCTCTGCTCCCAGGCTCTCGAACCACCATAGGGAGACAGGACTGGAACATTCTCTTGGTTCACTAAGTCAAATACCCCGCTAAAATGTTTTTTCCTTCATAACATAATCAAGCTTCATCTCACACACTTCTGGTTTGGGACTAATCGGCCTTGCTGGGAAGTTCTAAAAAAACCTCACTGTGCTGAGAGTTAGAAGCCCCCTTTCCAGTCCCAGCCTAAAGGTAACTCCAGGGATTTACACTCCTTTATTTGGAGATGTGCAGTATCCTGTCACTTAGACTGTTCTCCTCCCATGCCTAGCTCTGCAATCCCACCAACTTCATACTCCAATAATGGGATTTTTCAAGTAGTACTTAATCTTTCTTGAGCATCAGTCATTAATGGGGTGTATTGTATGTAAAGTATTGCAGATTACTGTGCAACAGCATTCATGGTCTCCTTTCTCCCCTGTAATTACCTTTCCTTATGTGTATTAGAATCCCATTTACTTTTTTACCAGGTGCAATGTGTTGGTACTTTGTACCGGCTCAGTCAGCCAGAGCGATCTGTATGCGGGGATATCTACAGCTGAGCTTGCCTCCTAAGACTTCAGGGGACAGAAATAGATACTTTTAGGGTCTATTTAATCTGATGTGGTTTAGATGTCTTTTTGGGCAAGACATTTTATGACTTCACAGATCCATTAACTAGATCTGACTAGATGTCCACAGTGACTGATACATATACTTCTATTATCCTCTCAAACATTTTCTGTTGGCAAGCTACTTGGTCATAACATAAATTCTTAAATAGGGCTGAGTGCATGACCTTAAACTTTGTATTTCATTATTCCATGCATCATGCATTAATTCAATGATAATGGTTATACAATTCTTCCTATAGGAGAGCTTGACACCTTAGAAATTGGTGGTGCTTTCTACCTTTATGTTCTGAGGAAATGTCATTAGTATTTTCCTGAGCGAGGAGCATTTTCGTGGAGAGTAGACAAAAAAAAAACCAAACAACCAAACACACAAAATAAAAGCCTCGTACTGATCCCAAAAGAGCATTTCCAGCCTTTTATTTCAGCTTTCACAAAAATTCTGAAGATGTCATTTTCTCTGGTTACAGACTCGACATCTTGGCATGCTTGTGACTCCGGGAAGACAAAATCTATCATGAAAATGCTGCAGTGAGTTACCAGCTTACGATGGTGGATGTGCAATGCAAGTACTATGGGATGTAGGTGAATCAGGCAGAGATGAGACAACACCAGTGCAGGAACTCATCCCCAAAGGTGAGTGAATGTACTGCAGCCTTTATCTTGGGTTAACACTAACTGATGCTTTTTGGGTGCTGTCTGCATCATACACAGCCCAACTGGAGCATGAGCAAAGACAGCGAGTGCATTTCTTCCCTGTGTCAAGTTGCCCTTCACTTGGTGGCAATTCAGGAGAAGCTGGTAGAAAGCAGGCTTCCTCCAGGTGGCTGGCAGAAGAATAAAAGGGTTGCTCAGCCAGCATACGTCATGCATGCACAATGAGGTTGGAAGGTTGTTCTGTCTGTGATTGAAGTGTCAGGTTTATTCATGCACGTTGTTAGCACCCGTTACACGCAACTGTCCCCTGAGAAGTGGCTGGTGTCATGCTTGACTCTCACATCGGCTGACCTGCCAAGAGCAGGGGGCACCAGGGACTGCCTCGTTACCCAAATTCCCCTACATCTTCTTAATAATTCCTGTCTCGGTCATTTTCCTCATTAACCTCAGTAACATACATAGGAAATACGTTAAGCTCTTCATAAAACTTAACAGTAAGCATAATTACACAGTCCACAATTTCAGAAGCTCTTTCTTACAAATGAGGGAGAAACTATTTTATTATCTATCTGGTTTGGCTTTACCTTACAAAGCAGCTTCAATGACGCTAAAAATGCCATCTGACAATAACAGCACAGTCTCATTGTGCAAAAGGCAGTTATGCAGCACAGAGTTTTCCAAATATGTTCTAAAGTTAGTTCCTTGAAGACGACTCATATATATCAGCTGACTAGCAGTAAACATAGTTTCATGTGGCACTGTACTGGTCCAAGACACTTTCAGGATATATGAACACAAACCAAGGATTTAAGATTTACTAAAATTCCTTTCAACAGCTGGACTGCTCTATAACATGAAGTTGCTGTGGGCACTTACTAACTTCCCTGGTTCTTCTTTCATCATTCCTTTGAATTTATGTTAGTGAGGCTCACTAAGACCTGCAAACTGAATCCCTAAACAAACCACAGAATCACAGCGGTTGTAACTCTTCCAACACCAGTTTGCAGCCTGTACAGTAGTTAAGGAGCAGGTCTGTGCTGTACCACTTAGCCTTGCAGTTGGGAAAGTGACCATAGACACTACTGTAAGTACTGGCAGATGTGACAGATAAACGTATTTAATCTAGATGAGTGTGCAGATCTGCTACACTGGGAAAAACACTGTAGGATTTCCTCCATGCCTTCAGAGACTAAGAAAGCATTCAGAATCCAAATGAGATACAACCTCAGGATAATACTTTTCTTATCACAACTGACTCTAGAAACAAAAAGGAGGAACAAGGATCTCAGCAAGTTAAAAGAGAAACTTTGTTGGCAGACGGCAATGAAGTTACAGTTAAAAATTTAAAACTCATCTTATTTTAAAGGGCTCATGGTGCTTTTCAGCTACCAGAACCTTTGTGTCTGATGATGTTCAGCAAATGAGCAAATCTGTGAATTCAATCCACCCTCACTGAAGAAAGCGAGAATTCTGCTGATGCCAGAGGAAGAAGACAACCTTCTGTCTACCTGCTCATCAACATCGTGAAATCTCCATGTAACACAGTTGATGCTGTATGTCTCTCATGATTCAAAATCTGTTCTTCTCACACATATGAATAATATATTAGGGGTTTTTTTTGAGTGATCTACAGACAATTATCATTCCTCTTTACCAGGAATGGTCACATTCTCACAGAACTGTTGGCTGAAAAGGGTAAAGCCAGCATTTTTGCTTTCAGCTGACCAGTAACTTCAGTTTATCCATGCTGACAGAGATTTTCCATATCTGGTTTTACATCTGGGACAGCCTTTTTTGTGTATTGAAGGTTAAATATATGTAGATAATGTTAGTGCAATCTCTGCTGAATCAGATTTTATATTTAACAGAACTTGGACAGACTGAGAAGTGTTAATATCTAAGGGTATCAGATGTTGCAAATTCACATCTTTCAATAATCCATGAATATTTCAAATGTTAACATTTTCCCCAGAATTTACCAGAATTTCTTTTACCCAGAATTATTATTTTCAGGTTTCATTATCATACACAGAATCCATTGCTTAATGTCAGGGAGAGATTAACTTTCTGGATCTCAGGCTAAACTACCCCAAAAGACATGCAGAAAGTAAGAATTTGCCCCAACTCTTCTAAACACATTTATGTCCAAGAAAAATCTAGAAATGGAAAGTCAGGGAAAAAACCCGTAAGTACTCTGCCACTTTCTGAGTAATCACAGTTCAACCTTTTGACTTTTATAAAAAAACCCCTATAAAATATAAATTATTCTTGCAATTAACATTTTTAATGCAAAGCTAACTTAATGAGAACAAAATAATGCAGTCTGTTTTATCTACAAGCTTTTTTCAGGAACGTTTCTAGCCCTGCAGCTGAGAACTACCACAGTGGGTACTTAAAAGCAAAACAACCACTAAAAGCAATCAGTAGTAAAACCCAGCATTTTTTATAGCAGCAACTACTATTAAACAACTCGCTAGATAAACAGTAAGCCCATTAGAACCACAATGACAAAGATGCTCTGTAAGCTGAATGGGCGAAACATTTCCACGACTGCAAGCCAGCAAAGCGCTCCATGAGATGTCAACGGGGAAATACAATTCAGACTTAATAGGTTCTGAGCTTATGTAAGGCATGCTTATGGGATAGTCTATTAAAAAACCAAGTGAGCAAGTGACATTAGTGTAAACACAACCTACAGCTTCCTAGGACATGCAGGCTAAAGACATTCAAAACTCTACTCAAAGACTCTGTGCTAGCTGTAAAGTTCACATATTCCGGACCAAAAGTGAATGGAAATAAAAGTACCTCCCAAAACAGTGATGGTTCACATGATATTCATTCCTGTATAGAACAGAGATCTGGAATCCCTTCAGCCCCATAAATGACTTAAAAAATAGCATCATTAGAACCAGCCCATGTGCTTCTAGTAAAACATTATCTGTTCTCCTAGGAAAAGCAGTAAGCCTCGAGATCTAACTGGTAATGCAACGCTAGCAATTCTGTATTTGGGATACGAACACTTTTCTCTGGGTGACAACGTGTTTCATTGAATTAGAGCCATGACACAATGTGACATTTGACATTTCCAGACAAGAAAAAGAACGGTACATTTGCACACACCCGCCAGGAAAGGGAGAAAAAACCATCTAGAGAACTCACCACCAGGTTTCCTATCACCATGACCAGCAAGAAGACAAGAAGGCACAGCGGCTGCCCAGCTACTTCCATGCAGTCCCACATGGTCTCGATCCACTCCCCACACAAAATTCGGAAGATGATGAGGAACGAGTGGAAGAAATCGTTCATGTGCCACCGTGGCAAATTGCCAGTCGTGCTTATCTTCTTCACATTGTCCAAGTAGCTTTTCCCAAAAAGCTGCATTCCTACCACGGCAAAAATAAAGACGATGATTGCCAGCACAAGAGTGAGGTTACCAAGGGCACCCACTGAATTACCAATTATTTTAATGAGTGTATTTAAGGTCGGCCAGGACTTTGCCAATTTGAAGACTCGCAGCTGTGAACAAAACATAAACAACAGTGTCAGTTCACAGAACCAACAGACATTTCAGCTGATGAATTATTAACATGGGTAAAACAGGAAAGATGTTAAATGCCATGGTGTGTGTGGTACAAGGTGATTTTAGCCATACTTCCTGTTAACCTCACTGCATCTATTAATAAAGTATCAGTTGGGCTTCTTGGATGAGAATTATGTTTCCCAGAGCTACGCCTCCCTCGTTGGATAAATGTGCTTTTAGAGGCTCATTCACCCAAAATCATGGTGGGAAGTGGATGGAAGGGGGAAATCTCAGATCTTTATTTCTTTTACATTGCTTTTCCTCCTCAAATGCAACAGCCTGGCAGGCACCTGGAGGAAGGGGTTTAGGGTTTGATCCCACAAAGAAGCAATTCCTATGTTTCAGAGCAAGCGTCAGCCAGATGCTATTAGCTGTTAGCTCCCAGGGTGAAAATCACCTCTGTGCCAAGGATCACACAGTCTATGCACAACCCACATCCCACTTAAGACCTATTTTAAGGATGTAAATGGTGCCTAGACCTGCGCTGTGTTTTCAACTGAAGGTTTAATTTCAGCTCTATTGAAGAGGGGTTGCTCAAAAGCTGACAGAAGACTCTCAGGACCTAACACCAGTGATGAAAAATTTGCATTTTTGAGCAGTGTAGAGAATTTTGGGAAGCAAACAAACAAAAAAAAGTATTCTGCTAAATGTAACCATAAGGGCTTATTTTCCTGGTCTTTCCACTTTGTGCAGCCACATCATGACCAGAATGATTAGCATGGACATCCTGGTAGACAAAGTGCAACACAAATGTCAGGCTGGCAAGGAAACTACTTTTTTTGTTCCAGTATGTCGACAGTCTCTCATTAATAGAACCCCACTATCTTGTGCATCACAAAAGAGCTGACAGCTAAGGAGTTCCTGTGAAAGACAGATGCTATGTTATGCTGATCAGTTCTAAAAAATAAAAATAAAAATCACTCTGTGAATAATTCAAAGACATTTTCTTTTGACAACATTTAAAAGAACAGTGACATGTTTATAACATAATTTAGGAACAACAACTTCCAGAACAACAAATTATTGGCTCTTGCATTTCTTGGGCTATCAATTATCTGCTGACTGTGCTAACAGGTGCACAGGTATAAAATGGCAGATTTTTATTACAAATTTGAACTCAAACATTTTAAGTGTGCTACAACTACCTGGCACAGCTAGAAGGAATCAAATTATGTTCTCATTTACCCTGATGTAAATCTGGAACAATTCCATTTATCCCACAGCCTATAATTAGTGTCATGTACTGTTCACCATTTTGCAGCAATTAAAGTCTTTATTGGCAGATGCTTTTTAAGAAAATATGTTGCATTCATGTCAGAGTTTATATGTAACAAAAGAAGAGAGGTAAAAACAGAATAAGACCATTACCAGGCGAAAGGAGCGTAGAACAGACAGGTTTCCCATGCTGGACAAACCCAGTTCCATCAGGCTCAGAATAACAATTATGCTGTCAAAAATATTCCAGCCCTGCTGAAAATAGTAGTAGGGGTCAAGGGCAATTACTTTGAAGATCATTTCTGCTGTAAAAATCCCAGTGAAGACCTGCAGAAAGAAAATATGAAGTCAAAGTAACCCGTTATGCACACCTCCTTGCTTTCAGAATTGCCACTGATTCAGGTGAACAGAGCAGAGAGACAAGAACATTTTACAAGAAAATACTTCATTTTGCATGGGTGACTCTATCACTTTTACAACTCTGTCTAGTCCCTTCACAATAATATTTGATACTGCTGCAAACTTAGAATGACATCTGAGCTCAAGCTCTGGATTGGAACATACATTTCCATCTCTTTCCATCATCTGCATAATCCCACTGGTAAAAAAAAAAAAAAGCAAGTGCAAAAGTGCCTTTTATAAAGGTTAAATCTGTTCATTTCAGTGGAGAAACCTGAATGGAGTGTGAGTGTTAAGGGGTATTTGGGTTGCAGTGTATTATCCCTTTTTTATTTTGTTATTATTATCAATACCAGGGAAACACAAGCCTCCAGTCATTCTGAGGTTACTGCTGGCAGCAAAGGCAATTAGAAACTCTAATTTGAGTCCTAGTCTTTTTTTTTTTTTAACAAATAGTCACAGTAATTTTCTTTTCACAACATCTTGGGAACACATTGCTTATTTATGATCCAGTTCAAATGTCATATGGTGGAACTTCTAATTGGAACATTTTTCTTTAAACCAGCATATAAATATTACCTACGAGGCAGAAGGAGAGGGGAAGGGAAAGCTGCTGAGAGCAAATTCAGTTTTAACACATTCCTGCAAAGTATCTCAGAGAATTAGGTCTTGTCCTTTCTCGTGTCCTCCTTAAGTAACAGTTTAAATGCACAATGCAAGGCTACAGTCAACTTAAAATGACAAAATGGGGCCACAAAGTTCTTCATATAGAGTTTTATTTTTTGTTCCAAGTCTCAATACAAGTTGCACGGAGCTTTGTGCTTCTGAAAAATTTTCTGTTGTGCGTGTATATTAAAGTACAAGGTTTTCTGTGAAACACTCAACATTAACACACTGTGTTGATCAGAAGAGAGAAGGGAAGCCAGAGCTCAAGTATCAGTAACATGCAGTCAGGGATGAATGTTTGCCTTCCAGTAAGCTTAATATTTGCAACATTATCCCAGCAAAACTGATCAACTCTGAGCAAGAGAGATGAGAAACCCATTAAGATGTGGATGGAAAAAGTTAAATTATATAATTATAAGGAAATAAAAAAAAATAAAAATATCATAGCCTGCATTTGAGGAATGACTGTCCTTACTCTGCAACACTTGAGCGATGAGTTCTTCCAAGTGGCTATTTTACACAATTCCTTACATAAAATACTTTCTCATCAGGAAAATAATACCCTGGACATCAACAATACCTTAGCATGAAACAACATCCCATCACCATCTCATACCCAGAATCCAACACAGAAACCTCTCTTGTATTTCTAACTAGCCAACCACTTCTTGTCAGTGATACCAAGGATTACCATCAGAACGTTCAATTTCCCTTCAGACAGAGAGCAGGACAAAACTGGGTGTCTGTGAAACTGTATCCAGGGGACTGCCTTAAAAACCACGATACCACGCTGCGTACATTATGCAACCATCTTGCTGAGAAATGACTCAGGAGGATCACTTTCTTTGCCTGAATCATTTTAATCAATAGCTTTCTGAGAAGGAAATGTCACAGTAAGATAGCAAAATGTCTGAGCCTTCCTAAAGGCATCAGGAATTGTGTACGTGTACCAGCTACGAATTTCAAATGGCCATTGTCAAATCGCCAGCACCGTGTACACGGTGACTGTGCTTCTACAAGAGGGTGGATATTTAATGGGATAAAGGCTGGAAAGAAAAGAAGTAACTTAACATCCCACTGGTACTAAATATGGCACTGCTGATTTGGAGGACTTTGTCTTATAAAATAGTCTTTCATTTATCATTTCAACCAATTAGGCTTATATCACACAGTGGTATCTCAGTTGCTAAAAGAAAACAAAACTTAGGGGATTCTTGCTCTATCCACCCCTTTCTGAAGTGGTGGCACTGCATAAGCAGATGAACCATATAAAGATGTACATGTGTTTGGATGGCCTTCTGATCACGTTTGAAAATGCTGATTCCTGTAAGTGATGAACTAAAGAAGTCTGAAGGTAGCAGATGATGCATGAAGTAGATGGACAGTCAGAGTGGGACATTTCCAATCACAGAATAGTTTGGGTCGGAAAGGACCTAAAAGATCATCTAGTTCCAACCTGCCTGATGTGGGCAGGGACACCTTCAACTAGATCAGGCTGCTCAAAGCCCCAACCAACCTGGCCTTGAACACTTCCAGGGATGAGCCATCAACAACCTCTCTGCAACCTGTTCCATTTTCTCACCACCGTCCCAGTAAAGAATTTCTTCCAAATAGCTAATCTGAATCTATCCTCTTTCTGCTTAAAAACATTACCCCTTGTCCTATCACTACACCACCTGATAAATTCCCTCCCCATCTCTCCTGTAGGTCCCCTTTAAGTATTGAAAGGCCATAATAAGGTCTCCCTGGAGCCTTCTCTTCTCCAGGATAAACAACTCCAACTCTTTCAGCCTGTCCTCACTGGGGAGCTGCACCAGCCCTCTGATCATCTTCGTAGCTCAATGATTGGCAGCAGAGAAAGAATTGCTCTTGGAGAAAGTGAATCCATATTCCACTCTCAGCCTTTCATTTCTCTCAGAAACATTTGTTTAGAAGAAAAAATGACAAAATCTGTCCTTTTTAATACCTCCCCATGTAATGCTAGTATAATCGCTCAAAGAGGGTTAGATGCAATGGGAAGATGAGAGGCAGCCAGTGTGGGGGCAGAGGAGGGGTCTGACAGTCAGTGGCTTAGGGGATACAGGCACCTGGCAGCCTGCCTCGGAGCTGGGACTCCCTCCCCTTTCACAGAGAATTGCAAAAAATGTCAATTCTCATTAAAAATGACTTTGCAAAATCCCCTACAAAATGGAGTTTCCTTCCGCTGACCTGCTCTACTCGCCATCAATCCAGTTATGCAGGGGCTTTAGCAAAGCTGACAAGGGGAACCTGGGACAGTCTGGCCTCTCACAGACCCATGCTGGGATCTCAAGGGAAGGGCAGCTCTGTGCCATCAGCCTGCTACAAAAAAATAGCAGCAGGATGTTTTGCTTATTTTACACTTTAGCACAAGGAGGAGAAATAGCTCCAGGCAGTGCTGAGAAACTCACAGTGAGGTAATTTATTTTTTTTCAGAATTTTGGCAAAATTTGCTTTGTAATTCCTCCCTCTGTTCATTGTCTCTCCTTTCTTTTTGGGACCTGGCTCTGTCTTGCTCAGCCCCAGCAAGTTTGCAGGGGCCACACTGGCAGGAAGGAGACCAGGGAATGAAGTTTCTGCATGTGGTCTGCAAAGGGAGATGATGATACGGCAAAGACAGAGCAAAGAGCAGACCCATTTACTATCCCAAGTGCCAGAGTGGGAAATGGCATCGTTGCCACCTGCTCTGATGGGTACTGGGTACAAAGGAGGTTTTTTTCAAGTCATCTTAGAAGGCCACAAATTGTTGGCCAACAAGAAGGAAGGCTGGCTGCAAGTGTAGCTGAATGCAGTCCTGTGAGATGACTTTCCCAGCTACCCTTGTCTACTGCTTTCTGCAGATGGCAAGTCCATGGCTTTGAAGCAAGAGAGAACCCAACAGCTTTTGCTTAGCACAACCACAGAGGGAGATTTGCCAAGACACAGCAGCTAGAAAACTGAAGACTGGTCCTACAGCCTAGGAGAAGAACCTCAACCTGCCCAAGGAGGCCCAGAGCTAAGAATAACAAGGACCAGGTAAAGAATCTGTATGTGACATGTGCTAGGTCTGATTACTGCTACCACCTACCTAAACTTGCCAGTGTAGGATGCTTCTTATTAAAGGCAAACCACATCTCTAATGTCTCTGCATACTCCCACTAGTCGATGATCACAACAGTCACTGGCCTCCAGGACATAGTTCACCTTATCCAAAAGTAAATGTCTTTAAAGCATCACATTAATTGTGCCTTAAAATTGTCCATTACTCTCCACTGACTTCAAAGAGAGACAAAGGCAACTGGCTCAGACAGAGACTCCCACGCTGGAAATACCTAAAGTTAGGGAAGGTGAATCCCACTTTGAGATACAGGATTTATTTTTTTTTTCATTTCCTCTGTAAACTTCTCAAATGCCAACTTAGCAGCATCCATGTTCCAGGGTACCCCAGACTTACTTATGTTCCTATAGGATATCTCTGCTTCTACCACTAGATCTTAGAGGCAATTCCACCCCTCCACAGCTAGACGGCCCGTGCCTTTTCCGACACACTGTTCTAAAATTAAAAGGATTTTAAACATTGAGTTTTATAGCACTAAAACACATTAACTTTTAAACATAAACTCAGAGAAAGATGATTAAAGAAAAAGCTTCCATTTTGTAGTAACTGCAGAATTTTAGTGGCCCCCTGGCTATCAAATTGTACTGCATCGCCTTTGGAAAGGCTTTTATGCTGTCCCTGCAGGTTGGCTGTAGATCTGTCACTCTGCTTTTCCTCAGAGAAGTGTGGTGTCTGCTTACTTTGCAGCTCTCTTGCCAGCTGCTTCAGCTTGCACATGCAGAGTTTCCTCTTGAAGCATCAGCCACGCTCTGCCCCATGTCCCCTCTGCCCTAGGGTTTGTATGGGACTCAGCATGCAGTGCTGGACAAATCTGGGAGGCACAGCAGGACGTACAGGGACATACAGAAATTGCACCATAGGCGTCTTCCCACGTACATATCCTACCTATGAACAAACACTATTCTACTTCCCTCCAAGACCTTGCCTTGTTTTGTTTTTTTTTTCTGTAGGTCTTTTATTTTAACTTAGAAGTCATTAGTCACCAAGAACTGCTGCCTTACCCTTGCTTTACCAGAAATCCCAAATGAAGCTCATTACTTTCCTCTCATTTCCTTAAACAAACTAGATACCTATCAGGAACAGCCCAGAAACATGGCTTTTATGGTTATGAATAACATTAGAATACGTTCATTTAATAAAAATAGACCCTTGTCCTTCATTCATTCTTTTCACCCCCATAAATAAATGACTACGTGGATTTGCTTGACATGTCACAGGCAAAGCGATGCTGACAGCATATTAAAATGGGGTCATCCCAAGTGGCAACAAAAACTTCAGAAAGCAGGAAATACACTCCTCAGGTAGCACTTCAGGTTTGCATTCACTTACCAAATTGCCTATGTAAAGCATGTGGTCAAACTCCTTCGTCATCTTATAATGCTCCAAGGCCATGAAGAGCGTGTTCAGCACAATGCAAAGGGTGATGGTGAGGTCGGTAAATGGGTCCATTACCACAAACTTGACAAATTTCTTGATTAAAAGCCAAAGTGGGCAGCAATCCCAAATGAGAAATTTAACAGCAAAGTGGTTCCAACAGGGAGGACATTTCTGGTGTGATTCCTCAAGCTCTAAGTCACAAGCAGTAAAGTAACAGTCAATTCACACTGAGTTATGTGACAAGAGAACGTTTAAAATGACTCATAACAAAGAGGAAGGCCCCTGAATTACCCTAAATTTTTTTGTAGGATAAAAATATTTCTGTCTTAGATGGCTGGCAAATTATGCATTTCAGGGTTTCTATCAGTTGACCTGCACTTAGCAGACAGTGACCTATTCTGAAAGTAATAACCTTTTAAAAGTATCACAAGCAAGAAGGGAGAATCACTCTAAATATGTAAAGCCCAGTATTTTACATATATGCTCAGGTTTTCACTCTGTTTTTAGTTCGAGCAAGTTCAAATGGATAAGAACACATTATCTTCATTTAACTTAAACTGGAATGTATTTGTTTTCATTCCTAGGTCACATTTTAGAACTATCTTAAGCAGTATCTTTTACAGCATTTAAGGGATGAAAGAGCTTAAATCCAATATTTGGAGCTGATTTAAGTACTTGCAAGCCAGAGTATCACTGGTTATCAATAGGGTTTCTGTTCTTGATGTGTAGTCCAAAGAGGCACTAGGCATCTGATTTCTTCTGAAAGGCCCACATACAAAATCAGGGGAGTGCATAAGCTCAGTCTGAAAATGCTACTAAAGCTGCTTTTAAAACATTACCTAAAATACAACTTACATATGTTCATTTTACTTGAGCACAAAAGAATTGAAATAGCTTTGTAAGTATAATTTGCATTAAACGGTGAAAAAGAAAAGGCAAAAAAAGACAGTTAATGGTTAGATCATAATGATTAGCAGAATAGCTTAATGCTTTCCTTTTCTGATTCCTTTATGGGCATGGAATGCTGTATGGGTTTTAGTCTATATAATTAGAACATTCTCTGATAAAAGGAAAACTTTGACCAAGGCTGTTATTTCAATCAGTTTATAAACAGCCTCCTCTCTCAAGCCAGGATGCATTCTCTGCGTGTTGTTCTTTACTGGACAACAGAACTGAGGAATTAGGTGTCATCTAGCAAGCTTTCTAAGTATCAAATGATGTCCTACATGTACAGGTCTTGCACAAACATCTACACTGCCCCAAGAGCTCTGGGAAATCAAATTGGTCCCAAGAAATAACTCTGTCTTTCCAGCCTCCAAAAAGAGGGTTTACAGGTGAATGTCTAAAATGATGTGTGAACCATTCACACCCCCAGAAATTTCAATGCAAAATCCTAATTCTGCATTTTATTTCTTTTTAATCCATCTTATAAAGAGTTTAGTAGTCACTTCCTAAAGGTTCTCATTTTCCAGGTAAATCCAGAACACATTTATCCATACTCCTCCTATCACTTCTAACCAATCCTACTTATTCCACTATTATTAATTTGGGGACCTTCACGATGGACACATATCACATGAATGACTCTTTTCCCTGAGGCTCCACACTTAGCACAACCTCCTCTAAGTCTAGGGTGCTGTTACAAGGGGTAGTTTCATTCATCTCAGCCTCAGCCACATGTTATTTCTCTGTCCTTTTGTCAGCTTTTGTGCTTCTGGACCTTCTGGGTGAGCTGGTTCTGCTTGGTGATCCAGCTGAAAACTAAATGTTTGTACAATCAAACTGAAGGAACACAGCATGGGAAGAAGGAAGGTGTAACTGTCGTCTTTTGGCAGTGATATAGCATTAAGATGGTTTAAATCAATTAATAAACCACATTCTTTCCCAACACAGGTGATCTTTGGAAATCAAAACCGGTTTAATAGTTTTCAAAAAATATCTGCAAAAACAAAAGTCAGCAAAAATAAAATATCTGCAAAAATATCTGAAAAAAAGAACCACAAAACCTGCAAAAATTAGATTCAACTGCTTTTTCTGCTACTTAATATTGGCTTTTTAAAAAAAAATGGTCAGAAAAAAAGAAGCCAAAGTTTGTGTTGGAGGTATTCTTCCTCTTATTTTTAAATTAATAAAAAAAGCCCTAGGTCCTTACTAGTCCACAAGGCTTTGCAATGTCTGGGAAAAACAGGCAGATGATGACTACCCAAGAGCTGAGTGAAGAAACCAGGTAATTAAAGGGGAAGGGATCTGATATGTCTGTTTCCCACAGTTTGGCACAAATCATACAGTTATTATTATAGTTAAAGCCTGTGATACATTTGATTCTGATTTGATATTCCTCTTGTTAACACATATTCAATTTCCATGACTAATCAACGTCTGGGAGTTAGGGAACCTTTGATAAGGATTGAAACAGTTTTCTTCTATATGATGCTAAAAATGTACAACCTCTGAGTCAGCCTAGACTTGATGGTCTCTATTTCTGTGGCAAAAAGTAATAGAAAGTACCATTAAAGAAGAAGTCCAGCTCAGGCCTTTTAGGCGTTCTTAACAGGTTACAAAGAAGCAAATCAATCACAAAGCTAATTGCCAAAAACCCCATAGAAAACAAACAAAACCTTTGCAGACTACACTAAACATTGGAATACACCGAAGTAGTTATTTACCTATTAAAAATACAACTCTTTATTTATTTAAACATACATAGATCTGTTCTGGACACAATACTGCTGAACATAACCACAGGGGATGGTAAAAAGCGAGGAAGAAGGGCTTTGTGGCTTCATGCTGGGCTGTCTCCAAAGAGCTAGGTCCAGTCCTTTCTGTGAGGTACCTCCCAGATAAGTCCTTCCATGTTGCCTGGCCTCTGTACTGAGCAGTAACAGAGAATAAGGCTGTAGAGGTACCTAAAATTTCCCTTGATCCACACTGTGGTCTTGACAGACATTTTGCTATATTCATAGCTGCTGCCTCCTATCTTGTCTTAATTTACAGTGTAGGAGACAAGAGGAACTGCAAGAAGCCCTTTCGTTATGCATCAGCATAGAAATTTAACACCTTGCTATCAGTTGTTGTCTTAGTTTCACAACATTTGTGAAAGGGAAATGTAAAGTTCCCGTGTATGAAAGACAGGGAAGGAAAAGCCTCCTGCACCTAACGAGAAGCCTAATGAGGAATGGAAAAATTTGCTTAGAAATATCTGCATGAACAAACGCATCCTTTGAGCACCCTTAAATTTCACAGTGGGATTCAAACACTCACCAAACTGTTGTATCCCACTAGCTGCTCTGCAAGGAGGAGACTTTCCTCCCCCACGAATTGGAAGTTCTGCAGATAGCTGGTGGCTGCACATGCTAGGCTTTGCAGCAGCTCCAGAGAGCTAAGATACAAATGCATGTGCAGCCACCCAAACAGTCTGGTGCTCCACTACCCTGCATCTTGGTTAGCCAAACACCATGGGGGCCAGATTCAATTTTGATTATGCAGCCAGCATTTTGTCTGGAATTTTACAAGTCCGTGGGTAAGACAATGATTAAACTGCCTCTGTTACAGGGGTTGCAATAACTATCTATAATGCCTTCTTGCAAAACAACAAGAGTTTACTACAAGGGTCTTTTGTGTCACTTTGTTCCTGCCAATTAACATGCATTTGGGTTAGAGTCAGGGAACCAAAGACTGTATCTTACCTTCCAGGGCACTGGTGATGATGCTGACAGCACTCACTGCCCTCTGCCTCTGAAAGGGTTCATCTGAGTGGTCCACTGATGGGCGGTGGGGCATTAAAAGCTGCTTCTTGCTTGCTTCATCCGAAGGAGAGGTCTGTTTAGATGAACACATTGGATCAGCAGAATAAAAATGAGGTAGATAAGGAGTAGCATTTTCAAAATTGCCTAAGCGCTGTTTTTCCCATCTTAAAAGTCTAAAGCTCAGTGATTTCCCAATTAGACACATGCTGATGGGGTACTGCTTTTGAAAATGGCACTTTGAGCAATTTTGGAAACTTTGCCTTGCTCTTTACCTTCACGTAGAAAGGTGAAAGATGTAGATGAAAATAAAGGGACGCCTCTGATGCTGGAGAAACAGCAGTGCTGCTTTACTATGCTCTTTGCTTGTGAAAGAAGCCCTGCTTAATTACATTAATTATTCCATTATTTCTGAAATGTGTTAACTGTTTAATTATACTGCAAGCAGAGGAAAAGGGGTGTGGGTAACAGCTCCATTACAGGCCTCTGATATCATACCAAGCAAACTGACTCGTCAACACATGGGGTTTTTTCTTGTTCTGAAACACTGCCAAATCTCAGGAACATATTGTCATTCTGGTGATCTTTGGTGTCACAGATTGTGAAACTATAATTAGGGGGAAATCTCAGCTTCTTTATTCTTAAGAAAAAGAAAGAAAGAACCCAAAGTCTCTTGTTCTCATGTTTCTCAAGGAACAGCGTAAAAAAAAAATCCCCAAAGTAATCAAATACCAGAAAAAGAGAACTCCCAAACTGTCTTTATTTAATGCTTCATTTTAAATTAGTTTTATGCTTTTTGAAGGCTTGGTTTCTGAAGGTTTCTGAAGTCAGCCAGAAACACAGTATAGCTGCAGACACACACTGTATTCAATATATTAAATACTTTATGTTGTCAGCTCACAAGAGCAAAACGTAAAGACTTTTATTATTACGAGCTCCCACATCATAGAGACAAATCCCAACTGCTTTACTCCTCCAGCTCTTCCACAGGTAGAGGGAAAAGAGGTGGTTGAGGTGTAAGGATCTAGGAAAGCCAGGTTAAACATCGTTCTCTGTCACAGATCTCCTGGTCAAGACACTTCAGTCTCTCAAAACAAATGTTTTAACAGCCTCTGTCCTGCTCCTCCAAGCACAGAGGCTGTGAGATCCAAGATACTATGTAAGCAAAAGAGGCACTGTAGATAGGTGGGTCCTGATGGCTCTTGCAATATAGCTAAAGAAAATGTGAAAGGAGAAGAAATCCCTATGTAGATGACAACCCCTGGTTTATACAGATGGCAGAGTAGCTGCTTTTGCTTCTTCATAGTCAAATGAGCTACAGGAATCAGATTCAAACTGGCAGATCTTCTCATCACTTGGGTCTGAAATGGCCCTAACTGCTTTGAGCAGTATCCAGGATGCCAACCAAGATGTGCCATGGGCAGGTCCACAGCTCTGCCCTCTGTGCCCAAGACATGCACTCAGAGGGACTCGGGATCTCTCCTCTTCACCATTTCTCTACCAAAACTGCTCTTCAAGAAAGGCAGTTCCATAAGAATGGCAGGAAAAAAAAGCACTGCAGCTCTCTGAGCTGTCTTTCCAGAGCATGACCAGGGCAGGGGACATCCCCTTGTCAGACGGTTGCAAAGGACAAAGACTCCTGGCCATTGCTTGACACTGATAATAATAGCCAGCATACTGGTCCCAGGTCACTTCAAAGTACTGCAGTTAAAAATACCAATCATTGCTAAGACCAGAGAAGAGTGAGGACTTTTAAAGCAAGCACTTAAAACATTAGCTAAGTAATGAAAGCTGTAATGCTTCAAAATGGCCTCTCCCCCACCCCCCCCAGTTCTCTTTTGTTAAAACGATTGGCTCATTGTCCATTGAGTTACTGACGCAGTCATCTCAAAAGGAGAGGTGTAATCAGAACCTATTCAAAGAGACTTCTACTTGTGCACAACAAGAAAACACTCTATTCTTGGCTTAGAAGCTGGGGAAACCAGGAGCAGTATTTCAGATGCATTAGTTTGCTTCATTCCCTTCACCTCAAAAACATCCAGTAAAAAAACCCAAAGAAACAACACATGTTTTATTAATGAAGAAAGCATCTACAAAATTGCATAATGAACAGTTTAGAGTAGGTAACAAATACATGGGACTGAAAAGAAATAACTAGACAAGGAGATAAAAAGCATGAGTGAGACAAAATTTCTAAGTAGAATTAAGTAAAGGAGTAAAAGCAAAGAAAAAGGAAAAAAAGAAAAGCCAAATAAAACCCCAGCTCTCCCAGTTTCCTCCATAGACTGAACCATAAGGAAACTAACTTCAAATTCCTCTGGATCATCTAAATCTTTTTAAACTGTACTATCTTCCTTCATCTCATTCAACGCTTAGGACATACAGCCTGTCTTTAGACAACCTCATCCCCAGAAGTATCACTTTTCTGACTGTCAAGAAAGATACTCTATTCCTATTCCTGCACGCAGAAGTGATTTTGCAGAAGTTATGAGTTGGTGGCCTTTGGTGGTAAAAGACCCCTTCTATCAGAGGTGCAAAGAGAATTCACTGCAGAGGTAAAATGCAAAGGAAAAACATTCAGAGAGTCATTCTTCCTATTTTTTGATTCAGTTAAATCAGGGTAAATGAAGTCCACATTAAGAAAAGGTTTGACGTATCCTTCATAAAAAAAAAAAGAATAGCAAAGAACAGACTTTTTCTTGAGTCTAGGGGACTGTTTGCAGTGTGCCATCCTCTGCGTGCAAAAGAGGGTTTCTGAAGGAGACACGTGCACGGTTCCTTCCTCCCTTCATCTCTGGAGAGGTAAGATGGTGCAATTTGCTTCTGGCCCATGTTCAGAGTGTACACTGCTGCACAGGACAGCCACCCACTCGCCCAGCTGCGTGTGGCCCTGCCAGAAGGTAGAGCCCAAATCCCACTGGTTGGCAGTGAGCACAGAGTGGCCCCCAGAACCAGGACACAGTGTCTGGCAGGCAGTGCTGGGGGGTAAGCAATACTCCTGTGCTCTTGCAGAAGGACATGGTCTCTTTCCCAATAGAGCAGTAAATCTATCACATAGGCAGCTTACCATTTACTGTAAAGTATCTTTCCAGGAAGAAAGTTTCCATCCAGGTGAACTACATAAAATTATTGAAGTTACTTAGGGAAGTTTATGAGATTTCATTCTTTGTAAATAGATACATGAGGGGTTTTTTTTTAATTATTATTTCAGAAGAAAGCTAGCTAACAGTCATGCAAAGAACTGGCAGTTTTTGTACTCTGAGATGGAGTGCAGTTTCAGTAACAGGACAAACAAGGCAGCATAAAGGCTATTATCATTAGAGAGAGAATATACACAGGCACAACTGTTCATCATACTTAGATTTCTATAGCAATGAAGCAAAAATAACAACAGTCCCTACAGTTACGGAAGTCTCCCTAGGATCCAGATGAGAAATCACACTGGAGTTAAACACAGCACCTTCACCAGGACAAGATAATTTATGTTGCTCCCTGATTGACTGGAAATGTTTCTCCTTTGGATGAGCTTTATTCTATAGGGACAAATATACTATTCAGTAATTTACATGTAAATGAGGATAACATAACACTGCAGAATTATTTTCTTCTGAGTGCCTACAGTTCTGAGCTATGTCAAGACTATTCTGTGAAGATGGGCGTATACATGGCAGCATTTTAAAGATCGCATTTGGGAACCGGGACAGGTTTAATTTTCCTTGTACAGTAAAAATCTTTTCAAGCATAAAAGGAGGTGGACAGGCCACATCATGGACAATGGACTCAGTAAGGCACTAGCATAAATATTTAATGAGATTGAAGGTGATCATAATAGCACAGAGCACTAAAAAGAAGCTATTTAATTTTGCGGATGCTTGATTATTTAAAGAGGTGTGCTGTAAACTGAAGCAGATTGCAATATTTGTGTCAAATCTGAATGATTTAGGCTTAGGATGTGTTAAAGCAAAGTTAGAAATGAACAGAAACTGGAGCCACGGGGACAGCTCTCTCTCTCTCTCTCTGTGGCAGTGGCGAGGGCTAGCTTGCTTTTGTCCGTGTAACTTACTGGTGGTGATATTTGGATGACTTATTCTGTCGACCTTTTTTCTGAACATGGAAACTGCTAACACTTTCCCTTTTTACCAGTCCTGTGGCAAAACAAGAAGCAAAGAAAAAAAAAGAAAATTGCCTCGAGGCAGTTTTAGGGTTGACAAGAAAACCTCAAACCAATGTGGTCAGCAAAACAGTTTCATGCTTGGAAACAACAAAAGCCAAGGTCTTTTGGGTTTTTGGTGGTTGTTTTATTTTTTTGTTGGCTTGGCTTGTGTTGTGGTTTTGGTTAGTTTGGTTTTTTTCAATAAAAAAGACAGAAAGTGTTTATCTAAAGATAAACTTCCAAATCCTTAGTTTGGTACCTTGACAGGCATCCTGACCTTTCTTAATGTCTCACTCCCCACTAGTTTTCACTCCTGTCAAGCAATATTCAGTATTTCTAGTTTCCCAAAAGGAAAAAAAAAGTGCAACCAAGAGGAATTTCAGGGAAGGTTGTATGTGCAAGAGGGAGAACCTGGGTACCTCCAAACTTGCCCATCCCAAAGACATATCATGGGTGAGCCTGCTCTACTCCTGGGTCTGATGGGAAGTTCTGATGAGCAGGTGCCCCAGGGAGAGCAGAAGAGTGGGGACCACCAGCTAACAGCCAGCTGCACACTTGCAAATGACCACCTTACCACTCTTGCCACTTCTAGTCTCCAAAATAATTGGAAAGTCAGGATAAACTCAAAACCTTGTGACTTCCCTGCAGAGTTACAGAAAGGGATCCAGCTGGCTTTAAGATTAAAGAGGGGATGCTGTCATATGTATTTCTTAACCCTCAAAAAACTCTTGACAATCACAGCTGACATCTTACTCATCCTCATCAGATCCCGTGGATAAATTGAGCTCTGGATAAGAGCTCATTAACTTAATCCAATTCCGTTCAAACAGATCAATACCACACAAAGGGAGTTGTTATTCTGACCTCTTAACTAAGAAACACCAAGACACAAGAAAGCAATACATAGCTACAAATAAAAACTACAGGAATGTGCAGAAACTTTAGGTTGTAGTGTGCCCTGATGTTACTCAGATAACGTATAGTCTTTCTCTAACAAAGATGAAAGACCAAACTCCCAGCCCAGTGCTCAGCAGAAGCATAAAACTAAAAAACGTTAGGACTTTCAAGTGTAGTCACAAGGTCCTGCTTGTGTCTTATTTACACTAGGGTAAGTTTGATGAAATCAGCAGCTGCACTACTTGAAGAAAGCTGGTAGGAAAACAGGGACAGCCTTGAGTCAGTCCTCTGCACTGGAGATCTCCAGGACAGTGGCTAGGTCTTTGCATGGGTTTCCTGGGAGAAGCTCCCTGCACCCTTCAGACTTGAATTCTTGTTTCTCTTTGCATCGAGGTAAAGACTGCCTGACCCAGAGCCACCTTTGTGGAGGGTGTTTGCAGGTCCTATATTGCATTACTTTGCTCTTCATATGACCTCAGCAGTCTTTTTAGCTCAAACACTGCTCTCCAACAATGCTGCCACCACTCCTTGCAGATGCTCTTGTGTATCATGGGAACATCAATGGGTGTAGTAGCAAAGTGTGTGGAGATGCATGGGTTCCCTGCAGAGGATAGGATGTCCCTCCTCTTGTTCAGGCTGTGCACTGAAGCCCCTGGTGACTTGGCAGGACTGCTTTGATGCAGAAGACTACATGGATGGATGCCATTCTACACAGACCATGGACATGGACATCAAGCCTGCTGGCCAGTCAGACTACCCCAGCTGACAAGACTGATAGGCCTAAACACCATTCACTGAGATGTTTCACCAGTTTTACTAGCTGTATTTAGGGATTAGAGGGAGGAGATGGAAAGTGCAAGCACACTTGGTTTCTCATGGAAACACACATCCATCTGTCCCAAGCAGCCAGGGTCATCTGAAGAACATCTGAAACTGGCTTTTTAAGCTTACATGCTTTTCTGCAGCCAAGTGTCAGAAGGCCACTCATCTGAGTCACCAGCCTGAATAGTGGAATAATCTGCTACAGCCACCTCTCTCATGGGAGAGGGCACAAGCTGCACAGATGCCTTCACATCAGCTCAGCTGCCACCTGCAGTCATTCCCATGGGCAAACAGCCCTTGGCTGGGACAGGAGATAGCAGTTGCAATGACACAAAAGGATGAAAGCTTTGCATCAAAGTCGCAACTACTTCACCTCATGTTCTCATGTTGAATGCTGTTAAAACTCGTAAGGCTAAAATTCTCAAAAGTGCCTAGTAACCTTTTGTGCTCTCCCTCAGAAAGCTTAGGAGGGCCCAGTTTGAAATCATCTGCTGACACTATGGTCTCCTTCAGGGCCACCAGCTGTAAACTCAAAACCAAAGACAGTCAGATCTTGTTTGATGTTTACTGTGTCTTTTAAATGAGAAGTGCTCTTCCAAGCTTTCCCCAAACCAGAATTCCGTGGCTTCCCCTCTCAGTAGCAATCACACAGGTCTGTGTTATGTTCATCTGATAGTTCTGAGCATTGCACGGGGACCTAAAGAAATGCTTCTTCAAAACCTAATACTGTAAAATGTGTTTTGTCAGCTCCATCAACTCAGACACTGAATTTACACGAGTGAAGTCACACTTGCACCTCAGGAAGCTGCAAGTCAGGGCTTAATGCATATTACAGTGATGTCTTTTCATGAACTTGTCTTTCATTTCTTTTTCAGGGAAGATACAACAGATAGCAGATAGCACAAGTGGGCCCCTTTTCACCATTAGCTTAGACTCGTACAAAATAAATAACAGCAGCAGGGTCAATGGGGTTAATGAGGTAACTTCACCTTGCAGCATCTTTCTTCTCCCCTCCAAACATATAAAGAGACTATGAAGAAGCGAGAGCTGCTAACAAAGAACAAACTCAATTTCAGATTTTAACAAGAAAAAGGCAAAAATAATCAAACACAAAGCCTGGAGGTGTGTTATTTATCTCTGAGCACACTGAGGTGTTGGATTTGCTCTTTCCTTTTTGCCTGTGCTCCACAGCTGAGGCAGCACGTTTGTGCTCAGCCCTTATGGTTCCTGTAGTGAATACATCTGTACAGCAATGGGCTTCTGGTCAATTAGCTTTTAACCCCAGCTCATATTTTCTGGATAGATTAGATACCAAACCTGTTTTCCAGAAGACACAACATCCTTCACATTGCATCACAGAATGAGCATCTGTTACTAGAGTGCCTGGGTGTTATTTCCTAGATGACCCGGGAACTGCCAAGTGAGCTCACTCAACCCCGGTCATCCAGTTTTCAACATTCACTTTTCTAAAAGGCAGAGAGCTGGCAAAAAAAAAAAAAAAAAGAAATGCCAGCAGAGCTCAAAGTCTCCTCGTCAGCTCAAGGCCCGATCCTGAAAAATATCAGTATTTCCTGTGAAAGGCTGAGATCTCTCATGCCTTGCTGAACTTTTTCTGACAGCTGGGAGAGCCTCAGCAGCCTGTGGAGCTGCTTTGCTTAGAGAGAAAAGGGGCACATCATCCACTGCTCATCTACTGAGGCCTTTCTACTTCAGATTTTTATTTTCTTTTTAAACATATGCATAAACTTTCTTCCACTTTTCCTTTAATGCACAGCTTTTTTGCACCAAGCTAAGTCAAATAAAATTCCCCTACCTACAAATAGGTACAGCTGAGCTGTCTAAAGACTGCTCTCGGGATAGCAGAGAGTAAAAACAGGAGTACCAATGCCCTAAATGAATGAAGGTGTGAACAACTGAAAAAGCAGCAACAGCCTCAAAACTGTCAACAAACGAGATAATTCTCACACCAACCAGCTTCCCGTGTGCAGCACGGCACCTCCTCTCATGTACAGTGTGAGAGTCTATTTGCAGGACTACAGGGAATGCCCAGATAGGTGAGGAAAAAAATTCAATCCAAAGCTTGAAAGGAAAGAAGCTGCCTAGCTCTAAAGAAAAAGAGCTACTTCTCAACTTACTGATAATCTGGCACCACGGCTGGGCTCCATCTCACTTACATGTCTCTTCAGGAAATACCTTGCCTAATACATGTTACAATCACATTTGCTTATTTCCCCACCAACGTAACCTGGTTTTGGCACCCCATTACTGTGAGTGGGCTTCATCTCACCTGACTTAAGACATGTGCAATATATTCACCTTGGGCTCCCCTTGTAGTTAAAAAGTGAACAGAGAGGCACTTTCAGGCAGAAATATTATTCTGACTTATTTTTAATCACTAAGATGAAATAAAACCTGACTACGCTGACCATAGCAACTAGACCTCCATTGCTTTAAATACTGTTGAGAGTGATGAGCTCCCATGTAGATGATTTACATTAAAAAAGAGAAATTCCTACGATGTTGAACTGGCACCCTATCCAAATTGCCCTGCCTGCATAGCAGCTATTTCCAAAACACCATCTCATGGTTTTCCAAGTGAATTTGTGCTTGGGTCCTTGTGGTATCAGTCTTAATGGTATCATTTACAGCCTTATAAAATATTTTTTGCAGCAGTGGTGCTTTGCAACAAAGATCCTGGCAATCTGCAAAAGGCTTGAGATCTATTAATCATCATCTGCTCATCTTTCCTGGGTGTTACTTGAACTGGATGCTAAACCCCCTGGGAACTCCCTTTAGATTGTATGAACAAGCCCTCCACAAGTAGCTATACACAAGACCAGAGGTTAGATGCAAACAGATAGCAACCAGTGGGAGAAAACAGTCTCAAGATGGTAAGACTCACACTGAAGCATTTTAAAAACATAAATTTCTAGCCACCAGACAATGTCAGTATTCAAATGTCAAAAGAAACCAACTTAAAAAAAATGTCCCTACAAGAAAAGAAAATTCATACCAAACCTAAGATTTAGGGATTTGCCTCCAGCCAGCTCTGAAGAGTAAGTCTCACCAGAAGTCATGAATCTCTGTTATGCAGCAGTAGACACACGTTGCTGTGTGAGTAAGCCTGTTGTCTGACCACCCTGCCTAGGATGGCGGTTCTGGGTTTCTCACTCTAGACTCATATCACTTAAATAAACTTCAGCAAACTCCAGCAACATTTAGAAGGAAACAAGAGTGTGAATCACATACAAAAGTTATAAAGTACTCACCAGGTCGCCTGTCCCAGGTTTTTCCATAATAACTGGGGGGAGCAGTAACCCTGCAGGAGAAGTAGGGTCTGGGTTGAGTGCCCCGATGCCTCCTCCTATCAGGGAAACCACACCATTGCAATCCACTGAGCTGTTCCTTTTGCCCGTCTGGGTGTAGTTGGGAGTAGTAGGGTGAGAACTATGGCTCACTTGACTTTGCACGCTTGGACGCCTCCCAGATCTTGGAATTAAGAGAGAGCCCCGGTGGCTTTCATTTTCCACAGCAATGCTGATCTCATCATCGGCAAAATCTGTTTCGGAGCCAGTGTCTCTGCCACGGAGTCGGAAACTGAATACGCTTCCGTGGCTGGTTCTGCGCTTCACCAAGTTTGCACTGGGACCGTAACTAATGCCAAGGAGAGTCTAGAAACCCCCAGAAAGGAAAAAGGGGAAAGAGAAACAACATTTTGCAACATGTTTTCAGGAGCGAGGAAGGTCTGGGGAGAGCAGTAAGTTCCATTTTTAATCAAGTGCTTCAGAGAAAGACTTAATTACATGTATTCAACCTTCGCAAAGTTAAGAAGTTGAATAGTCATTCCTAGGCATTAGGTATTTGTCTAATACTTGACAGTTAAAGATGTACTGAAATAGGAAGGGTCAAGGTGGAGTTCACCTCGTAGCGTGATATTTCCTTTGCTTCTACTTCCCCCCCATCTGATAAGTGCCAAAGGACTTGGGAAGGCAGCACAAGGAGTGGAAGACAAGGAGCAGGGAAGGGGATCCAGCTCCACTGTACTGCATTATAACACATCTTCATAACAGCTAGGGAAGGAACGTTGCAGTGGGAGAAGAAGAGATAAAGAAATAGGGCAGGAAATGAACTTCAGGGAAAATGAGAAGAAGAGGGAAGAAGAAGAAGCAGAATACGACGGAAGAAGGTGATAAAGGAAAAAAAATAAACAAAAAACAAGAGCAAGAAGAGGGATATGGTTTATTAGTTTGTAAAATGATTCTCCAATGCACATGGGCTGCTTTAAGGGGTAGGTAACCTCAGTACACAGCAGTCTCCCTCACACTCCAATATCATCCACTCTGATGTCAGCTAGGGAGAGTACAACTCTGTCAGAACATCAGCAAGGCTTAGTCAAGGACTAAACACACCTAAACCCTGGCAGAATAGAAAGGATGTCCAGAAAATCCATAAGGAATTCAAGTCTACCCCTTTCCCTCATATCTGAAGAGGAAATTATTGGAGTAAGAGCATTTAGGCAGAACACATTTTTGATTTTATGGCTTGTAGAGAATTTTCAGCATCTTCAGAACTTTTTCATTAGCCAAGTATATATATGAAGAGAGGTCAGTTCTCCACAGCATCCACAAACCAGACAAACCAAATGAAGCCTGATTTTGTTTCGCACTGTGGCTTACACCAAGTTATGTAATGATGCTATTTTGTGATACTGGTACAAGGAAAAGTACAAAACCCAGGCCCCTCCTAACTAAAAACAACTCATTTGGATTGCTACCAAATTTTAACTGGTCAAAAATCCATGCCTGGGTTTCCATGGCACAGTCACTGAGACTGATTTCTGATGGCAACACACTTCCAGCTGCTCAGATTGCATCTGAATGATGACTCAGCCTTACTCCCTCCAACCATGCCAGACACAGCCTTGCAGACAAGATTTACTATAAGCTTTGAAATGTGTCTCCCATGTTTCTCATGCATATGACATCCAGGGGTGAAAAGTGAAAACAAGAAATATTAATCTAAGAAACAAACTGGCAGTGCACAGCTCCAATCCACGGTCATTCTGGTACATGGTGTCTTGAAATCCATCCAGAATGAAGCTTAAAAGAGCAATTCTAGCTTTAACAAAGGTGCCATTTGTAACACGACCCACTTGACCAACGATACAACAACAACTATCAGATTAAAAAATGCATATAATTTATAGAAATCCAGCTCTGTGTAAATATTGTGAGCTGGGGAGTCATTAATTGGTCACATTTACTTACACCACTTATATGTTTTCTATGAGCTTTTTATGGCTGCCAAATCTCCCTAAATTCACTGACAAAAAAGAATTTAAACAGACTTAGCACATTACATGGCTATTTAAAAAAAACAAAGTAAACTGATTTAAACTTTGCCCTCAGTTAAGCAAAGACAAATTACCTGAAGCTATTTAGGATCATCTGATACATACAGCATGTGCAGATTCACACTCATGCATGTCAGTAACATTTACATAAAACCCTATTTAATAACAGCCTCACTCTGTTGTTCTCTGCAATAGAAAGTAGAAACAAGTGCCACAAAGTTCTGACTTGAAGGCAACCAATATAGGAGCGTAAAAATCTTAATAACATCTTTGTATAGCATTTAAAAAGCCCTCAGAGACAAGTTTCCTCCTCTTCTAAGAATTTTTGTCTCTAGTAAGGATAGGAGAGATATAATCAGATGAATGAAATTAAAGTAAGAAAATAAATCAGACTGTGGGTAATCTTGAAGTAAAAAAAAAATGGCAAAAAAAATTGAAACAAAATAGATTTATCAGAATGCTTAATGGGCATTTTTAATACATTTTGAAAATTAAGTAGCAATATGTTTCCTTCCACTGTTCTAACACAAACTGCCTGCAGGTCAGTCATGATATTCAACATTGGTATCTTCTTTCCAGCAGGAAGTTTCAGCTTTAATTGCCTACTCAGGGCCTGGCCTACCCAGGTAAGTGCACTGTGGACTAAGTGGCATTTCAGACCGGGGCTTACCATTCTCCTCTGACCATTGTCGTAGTCACACTTAGGATTCCTTTGGTCTTCCCCATACTCTTCTGCCCCCAACGATTTCTTTTTCTTTCGCTTATTTCTTCTTTCCTTGACATTTTTGGATGCTAAAGGTGACATTTCCAATGAACTAAGTGACATTGAGTCAATTCCTTTAGCAGCTAGTGCCTAAGACAGAAGATGGTAGAAGGTGTAAAATTTATTATTTGAGTTAAAGAACTCAGGGAGAACTAATAATTACTTTGTTCAACAATTATTTTTCAAGTTTTAGGGTTGCATAGGAGATAAATTAAAAATTTCAGGTGAGCATTGATCATAAAACTATCTCACGTGGCTGGAAATGGTCTTAACCTATTTGTAACTGCTAAATTTAGCCACAGGAAAATAAGAAACAAGAAGGACAGGTTCTTGGTACAATTGCACACCTGCAGGTCTGCCACTCAGATCCTATGACGGAGCATTAGGAACATCTGCATAAAGTAATGTGATTCATACAGAGCTCACACGCACAAGATCCTTTGACACAATCTTGAGAGGAAGAGCCTGTGTGCAGGCACACACATCTCTGGAGTAACACTTCTGGTGCCAGTCGTAAAAAATCTCCATCTGGGTAACCCCAAATTAAGCCCCCCCTAGACATCAGCCCCTTGAATTGGGAGGGCTGGGGAGGAGGAGAGACAAGTAGTCTGCCAGAATTTTTCCTCCCCTATCAGGGAGGGATGCTGGGAACAGCAGGCAATTCAGCTGGCACGCTTTTGTAACCACTTATCCCAAGCAGCAGCGCAGGCAGCTATGCTCAGAGATGCAAAGAGAAAACCAGGGGCTTAACTGGAGATAAGGTGGACTTTGTTTTGCCATGTGCTTCAGTGCTGCGCTGGCTATCTGGTGGGATCGCTGCAGGAGCTGACTGATAACAGACCGCCTACTAGAAACCCAGCAGAAGCTGAATGCAAAAGCCTGAGCGCACAAAACCACAGCCTTGGAAGCAAATGAGCAGCCAGGAGGAAGAATCGCTAGGTGCGGGGAGGGAGTCACCACCCGTGCCAGCGCTCAGGGTCCCCATCCCTGGCATGGGCAGGAGGAGCGAGTGGGATGTCAGCACAAAGCACAGGGTCAGGACTGGAGGTGCCAGCATCGGTGGCCTGGAGACAAGCCCATTTGCAGACCCCCCAGCCAGGATACATAAAATGAGTGAATTATAGAGAGAAAAAAAAGCCTCTTCGGGTTCCCAAGAACAGGAGGAACAGATGAATCCTCAGTGCTATTGTCTGTAAGCCGCTGGAATCAAACAGGCAATCAGCTCTCTGCAGCAAAATACTCCCTTCCTCCCACAGGCATCAGTCCAAGGAAAGTGAAGGCACTTAACAGTCGTGTAAAGAATCAATCATGTATTTCAAGGAGTAGCGGTAGCTCTATCAAGCTGAGAGCACAACAAAACTTAATTCCTGTGGGAAATATCTTTCATGAGCAAGCTACTTAGAGCAGAGGAGGAGGGCTCAGACACTGGTCTAGCTGGGGTTTTTTTTGTCCTTCTCCAAGTCAATTGATTTAATTGCTATGCTGAAGTGTTTTCTCTTCATAAAGATTCAGCAAGTCTTTCAGTGTTAAGTTCAGGTTTAGGAATGTGTTAGGCCAATTGTGTAAATTGACTGATAGTCCCCAAGCAGGCCTATCAATTATATTTGTGTTCTCTTTATACTGCAACAGTGTAAAGCTGGTCTAAAAAGTTTTGGGTTTTCTTTCCGATTGTCATCTTATTTTATTGATCTAGAAAATATTGCAGGCTGTGCTACTAAGCATGCTTCACTCTTACTGAAAAATAAGCTAATTTTCAGTTTCTTAGCATTTTCTTACCTCTTGGGTTGAAATGTTTCTGCCTTGCCTATCTTTTTTCACTTAGTGAAAAAGGATTTGGTCTAAATTGTTTCTCATGCCATGGTGGGAATGCCACATCCAGGCTATCTACCCTTTCTGGCTGGGCTGACCACATCCTGCCCCTCAGGCACTGCAAGCCAGAACCCACTCTCGTAACTCTCAGGGGCAGGAAAGGTGTGTGGGACCAGACACATCTAGCAAGGATGGATGATGGCTGAGGATGGGAGAAGAGCTTAGCTTCCATGAGCCCTGACATGGGGATTGTGCAGGAGAGGGGACCTGAGGCAAGAACTTATCAGGAGAGCAAGAATGTCAAAACCAGGGTCTTGATAAAGGCTTGGAGAACAAGATTAAAACTGAGTATCTCTGACTGGGGTGAGACACCTGAGAAGGACATGGGAAAGCCTACACGGTGCAGCCACCCAACTCACTTTCCTGAGCCCCTTCCAGATGTCTAATTTGAGATGTCAGAGGTTGATCTGCAGAGTTCACTAGTGAACATGATGGACCCCAACTGCTCTACTTTTAAGTTTCCTTTCCATAAGATTAGGTAATTCTTCAGAAGCATTACAAATACAAATGAGTATTTGTGAAGCACACGGAGTCTGAGCAGTGACAAGAGGCACAGAAAAACCTCTGCGGATGTTAGTCATTTTGCCTTTGAATCAGACTTTGAATGCCCAAGTCCGGAAGTCTGCTCGAGCTGGCCTAAGGCTACAGAACAAATGATGAGAAAGTGAAGACCTGCTTTTGAGTCATGCAGTGTCCACCCTTTGTATTGAATAGGGCACAGGAAAAATGAGACATCGTTGGCTGAAGAAAAGACTGTGTTGTAAGGCATACAGACAAATGGGAACAATTTAGATTTTCATGAGTAACCTTCATTTTGACACATTCTTAATTTCAGGGCTTAATGTTCCTTTTTGTGTGTGTGTGTGTGTACATACAGGCTTAACTGAAATCAAAGTCTTCAAAAGGAAAATCTTAAATATCTTTAATTATAGCTGTGGCTACCAAAGTTGACTGTTATTAGGAAGAACCCAGCTGGAGTCAAAACACATGAAAATTTGTATAAAATAGGTACAAGCTGAAGCTCAGTTTGCTGCCTTAGGTTATGGCAGCAAGTTACTGTGTTCAAAGTGCCTGTTATATGGACTAAATTACATTTACCTATTACTTAAACTATCAAAGAGGATCTTTAAAAGGACTTAAACGACGTATAAGCCTCTACCAGCAATTTGTCAAGGGCAAATTGCAATTTCTGTTTTCTTTCCAAGCATTTAAATGGGCTTTGGATTAGGCCCTGAAGCTATATGTACCCAAAAGAAAATTATGTATATTAGTTTATACTCTTTATCAAGGATTTATTTCTCTGAACAGCAGTGCTACGTGCTATTTCAGACTAATTTTCTTATTGTCTTCTTGTTTACAGCACCTAAAATGTTCCCTTCATTTGTTTTATGAAGGTTTTCTCCCCCACACAAACCACATGCAAATTAACTTGTGTTATTATGGCTACGTGGCTACATCTACCAGTTGGCCTCCCTGTTTTGTTTAAACTGAAGGCGTAACATTAAATCCACATCCTTTGCATAATTTGCAAAGCTTAACCTAAAGATCTGCCTGTTTACTTGTTCAGAAATTGAGTTGTATGTGCTTCAAACAGGTTATCCTACATCTTTATCTTCATTATCAGAGGGTTGGATATTCGCAACAGTTTGAAGGAGACAGTGAGGAAATGAACACGAGATAAAGGTAGTGGAGGAAGGTTCAGCCAGGGCTATGGCTAAGCTACCAAAATAGCTGCTTTGTGCTCAAATGCTGATGTAGTTATACCACCATTAATTTGTCTTCCATGACAACCAATATAAATTCCTCTGCTGGCATATGTGGTACAGTTAAACCAGTACAACTCTGAATATGAAATACTAAATGGCCCCAAGCTTAGCAGGAAGAGCCATCATTTTTCTTTTAGAAATAATTGTAGTAATTCTGTCCAGGACAATAAACATTAAGATGCTTTCAAGCAAACTCTTACTCTGGTTATTGCATAAATGTAAAATAAAAAGAATGTGAATCTCAAGGTACCATCTGTTTAAGTTACCCAAGGCTAATCATGTCACATAGTTTACTGACCTCCTGCTCCTTCTTTAACATTTCCATGGCTTCACGAAACTTTCTTTCCTTCTCCTCTGTTTCAGCAATAGTGGCTTGGTTCTGCTCTTCATATGCCATGGCCACAACAGCCAGAATCAGATTGACCAGATAAAATGAGCCCAGAAAGATGACCAGCATAAAAAAAAGCATGTAGATCTTCCCAGCAGATCTGAGGGTCTGTAAGCACAGAAGTAAAATCACTAACACTTCCTTACAATGTTTTTAAACTTAGATTTCCAATTTCATCCTTTGCTGATAGCCCAAACAGGATCCCTTTGGTGACAAATGACAACCACGTGCAAGGAAAGAATCTTCTCACCAATATATTTTTATACCTTAGTTGAAAATTATGTGCCTTGCAGTAAAATTAATTTCTAAAAGAAGAATTCTTATCTCTTTTACCAAACATCTCTGCAGCTTTTCTTTTAGAATAGATAATCTTATAATCAGTTGCAGTTTCCCCCACAAAACTCAATCTATTTTTTGTCCAGTGCATAAAAACTTCCCAAGCAGTATTCATGTTGTATCCCTTCAGATGTTTACTGTCTAGGACCTTTACAGTTAGCGGGGAGAAAAAAACACGTCCAGGGTGCAACTCATCGGAACATTACTTAGACATCTGCCTCAGGGTAAGAGGAACCATATCTTGGGCAACATTGACTATATTGCCTGGCAATATTTATAGGCATAACTGGACTTTAGGGTAATGGGCTGAGCTTATATTAGATTTGTCCCATGGTCACTTGATGCTAGAGAGAGAAACCACTGTGTGATATTATAAGGAAAAATAATTAAAGGGAATGATGTTCACCCTTATTTGCTATGACAGTTTCAGTCTTCCACGGTTGTACGTGCAGCTCTGTGTCAAGTAAGTGAATATAGCTGGTTTAGGAATCTTCAATTTCAATGTTCTACATTTTCCTGAAATTAAATTGTATATCTGTCTGCATGTGAAGCTGAAATCCCCAATACTTTCAAAGATGTCCATCTCAGTACTTTCGGAGTAGTATCCGTCAGCACTAGCTGCCTTGATTTCCTTATGAGCGTGTTCCAGTTTTGGCAATTTTGAGGTGCAAAGTAAATCTTCAGTGGCATTGTGGACAAAGTATGTCATTCAGTGCTACACTATCACATGTAGTTCTTCAGAGTTCAGATACACTTCAGGAAACACATTCTAAAATGAGCATTTATAGTATCATAGCATCATAGTATCATTCAGGTTGGAAAACACCCTTGGGATCATCAAGTCCAACCATTAACCCTACTCTACAAAGCTCACCCCTAAACCATGCCCTTCAAAACCACATCTAAACGACCCTTCAACACATACGGGAATGATGTCTCAACCACCTGCCTGGGCAGAGTATTTCAGTGTCTGACAGACCATCTTACTGGCAGATCATCTTGCATACAGGACTGTAAGTTGACTGTGACCTTATTTGTGCCTCTGGCTGTTAGATGTCCATGATGAAAACCTTGCCACAGGGAGAACTGAAACTTGCCAGGTAGTCTTGCCATTTCCTGTCTTTTGTGTTCATTATCATGTCTTACAAAAACAGAGGTGCCAACTACACAGGTGTTTCTCTAGTCCTTTTTTGAGCTGGATCCAAAAGATTAGTTCATATTACACCAGCCACCAAAAAATCATTAAGTGGTGACATGGTGACCTTTCTTCTGTGGTGAACTTCATCTAGATTCAGGAAAATTACCCATTCAAAGTGTGTTTCTCTTTTACCCCTTTCTCCAAACACCCAACCTAATGTCTTCTGGTATCATCACACCTAAGAAAATAAATTAATGGTAACAATTGATGGTCCTTCTCCAGAACAGACAGAGCACAGTTTAACTAACAACGAACAATTCTTTCTTGTCTTTAATTATTGGACATATAGTTGTAACAAGATGACATGTTTATTTTATATTTTTAACAGTAACAAAACAATCTCATACCTGTTGATAAAGACGTTCCCAATAATCTTGAGTCATAAGACGGAACAAAGAGAGAAAGGCCCAGCCAAAAGTATCAAAGCTTGTGTAACCATGGTCAGGATTTTCCCCGGCCTTCAGACATATATATCCCTCAGGACATGTGCTGCAAAACACAAAAGACAACACATAGAATGCATCATAAATGGTTTCAGCATGGTGAAATTGATTTCCAGGGAAACATGGCAAATTCCTTCACTGGGTAAAGACACAGGAAACAGGTGATGCTAACTTCACAGTACCAAAGATCTTTGCCATCTTAAAGGACAAACTGAAAAATGGTAACCATAGATCGAGCTGCAATGGCAAATGAGCACCTAGCATTTCAGATATTTGGAATAGACTGGAATTAGGTGCCTAAGCAGGACTTCGGTGCTCAAATACGATTTCTCTTGGCTTTTATTCCTAATTAAGAATCATAAACTTGGTGTTTCCTGTTACGGTTGTGGGTGAACCTGCTTTTCTGGTTACGTAGCCTGATACTGGCTGGATGACAGCAGCGTGTGCCATCTGAGCATCTTCACAATTGCTTACTGTGCCTGACCTCACACTCACCTCCTGCAAGGACTAGATCTTTAATCTAAGAAGCCCAGCCCTTTGTTCCACTCAGCACCGTTGTCTGGGGTCATGACACTTTTTCTCTTTTATGCCAGGAAAAGGTTTTCCTTATGTGTCTTGCAGTTTCACGTATTAGATGGCATGAAGACAGCATTCATTTCACTGGCTCTCATTAATTTTTGAGTGATTTACAAGTGATTTTCTCGCCCCATAAGAGAAAAAGAATGCTTTCAGTGGTAATATGCAATTACTGAATTGCATCATCAAGTAAAACAAAGTAGCAAGACATGCCAGGGCAATGAACCACCCTCTTTCTCAGAATGGTGTAGTATGATTAGTCAAAAGACCCCACACCTCTTGCATATCACAAGCCACTTTCCAGATCGAAGATATTCCCCATCAGAAGCTGAAGACAGAGCAATATGCAAAGTCCTATTTGATAGGTGAGAACCATAAAACTATCTGGAGCAGCAGATCTCAGCAGGACTTGCAGCAGTGCCAACTCTCTCTGTACTCCTTATGCTACAGATAGAGATGAACCTGGTACGATTCAGGGACACAGCTAGGGATGGTTTTAACAGGAGAGATTGTGAAACCACTTTGTCAGAGATCAGAGACCATGAGAGAGACCATCTTCCAGGCAGTGTTTGGTAACAGAGCAGTACCCTCTGTCCTGGCAGATAGTGAGCTTGATGTTCTGCCTGTCAGATGGAGGAATCAAGGTTTGCTGAACCACCTTCAGACAGGATGATTATTGCAATATCCAGGCATTTTAGACACGTCACCAGTCATATAGAGTGTATGAAATATGTACAGCTTTTAACTTTTTTCCTCCAAGCAAAATTCCACAGAGTGTTTCAATCACTGCTACTTTTTTTACCAAAGCAGAATATTGCCATGAATTATACATACATAATGCAAGATAATTATTAAAATGCCACCCAAAAAAGAAATTGACTCCTGAGAAAGTAGCATGTGTCTCAGTGTGAAAATCAAGGATTTATTTTAAAATATCAATTTTATACTAAGACAAATCAAATTTCTACAGCAGAGGATAGCAACCCTGAATTGCCTGATGGGGTGAGAATACATTGCTATAGGTTTTGAAGTTATACAAATCTATGGTGTCAGCCATCAACATTAGACATTCAACAACACTTTAAGAAGATTAATGTAATATCATTAGTCAAGCACAAATTTTTAAGTAAGTCTGCTTTCAATGCTGAAAAAAGGAGTGATGAGGCATTGCAAAATGTGTATGTATCTTTATCTGCAGTAGTTTTCAGAAAAACTAATAAAAATTAAAAAGGATGACTGATGTTTAATGAATTAATTGTTAACAAACAAGTTAGAAAAGACGTGATTCTATCACCTTAGGTAGGTGATAGAATCAGGTAGGCACCAAGTTAGTTTATATCAGTTAAGAATTTAGACAATAGTAACTATTTCTCACAAAAAAAGAAAGACACTTCTAATCTTTCATTGCCAGCCTAGAAATGCCTCCTTCTAGATCTTTCCTACTTTGCTATTGTTTCCTGTTAAAAGCCACTTTTGAATAAAACTTACAGTAACAGTTACTGAATTAGAAAAGAATAAAATGCAGAAATTTCAGCTTCCCCCACCCCCCAAAAAAAAATAATTAGCTGCACACTGACACTCCCCTGTATATCCACGGCCTTTTTTGGGGCAGCCTTTTCACTATATTTTCTCTCTCCCAAAGGCAGCATCTGCTGTCACTCTCTGCCATCTCTGGATCTGCTGCTGCAGACAGCCTTTGGTGCCTGTGACATGCTGCTGACACCATTCAAGAGCTCTGAGAAATGGATCCTCTGGCTTGCTGAGAAGGAAACCCTTTACTGCTTGCTTGTGCTAAGACATCATGTCCAGGAGGATGTGAAAATCTTTTTAAGGCTCATTCCTTTTGCCATGAGAAAAGGACTGCACCCACACACTGTGCTAGGCTGGAAACCAAATAATCAGGTCCAGAGGGGGACAGTCTTTCCTTAGTCTTCCATGAAAGACCAATCCCAAGTGGCTCCATTGAGTTGGTCTCATCACTCATAATTTAACATTATTGCTATTGGCTAAAACATCTGAATAAAGCTGTGAGAAACTTGATGGTGATTATTTTAATGATGAACTTAAGCCTAGACTAGATTTTCCAGTTGGAAATTAGGTTTCATCTAGAATAAGTTGCCTAAAGTCTTAGGCAAAATGGATTTTTTTTTCCCATTAATTTTAATGCAAGAGAGACTTTCCTCCTAAACTCTTCATCATTTTGAACAAGTGTGCTGAAAGAAAGGAGATATTAGGAGCACTGCACTTAGATGTGTTTTCATAAGAACCTCTCAGCACAAATTAGAGGCTACAAAGTCACTCTTAATTTCGCTGCCACTATTGCTTCCTAGGCAAACTGTTTTGATGCAGAAACGCTTTAGAGCAACTGTGTGGAAAGCCCTAGGACATGGAAATGCAACTCCTCTTCCTGTGAAAGTCAGCAATGGTATCTCAAACAGATATCTTCTGCTTCTAATATAGTCAGTATTTTTTCATATTTCATTCTGTCTTTATGTGTCTCTAAAACCTTTACCACTCAGCAGTAGATTACTGGTGTGAAAAGGTCTTGTCTGAGTACCATGAGTGTACACAGTTCTTTAATGCTAAGTTCGGTGTAAGAGCATTCAAACAAGGTGTCTTCAGCATGAAAGCCTGAACTCCATCTCAAAAATGCTATTCATGTTAGCTCACAGCCTTCTTACAGGGACTAGACACTCGAGACAAAATATCCTACTTTTCAACTCCTTGTTCTTGATCACTCTCCTTCATAGCCCACAGCAGTGATAACCCATGGGGTATGGGAACGCGTTACAAACACTAAGAGGAAAACAAAATCTGGCTTCTCAGAAAAACACTCTACAGAAATTTAGGTGTAAGACTCTCTCACGAGTATAATATCCTGCAACTGACACCATTTCCTCTGAGGAATTTTTGAAGGAGTCTCAAGATTTTGCTGAAATATCTTCAATGGATAATATTAAGTCTTCCCCTTCGGATTTATCCGCAAACTCTTTAGCTGCTTTTACCTCAGGGAAGTGTTTCACAGCATTGCACTATCCTCTGATGTGCAGGGATGGGCAACAACAACAAGCTACGTAAATATAACATCCTCCACAGGGTCCTCACAGGATGCTGTTCAATTGATCACAATAAAATCAGTGTCATTGATTGAGAAAAGTTAAAAGCATCAGTCTACCTACCTATCCATCAGGCTGTAATCACCCTTGTAAACTGGCATGGATACAGGAAATTAAAGAACCTAAGAAACAGCTTTATTTTAAATAACACAAACTGAGAATGCCAGGGTTGTAGCTGAGAGGCATAATTATAATATGCTCTGTCTCAAAAGTTCAAATCCAGGCAAGCCAAGTAACCTGCTGATCCAATCTGGGGTGGCCAAGGCAGTTGTGCAATAATAATAAAATAAAAATAACAAAAGAAGATTTAGAAAACAAACTTGTGCTGGATTGTAACAGTCAGACCCTGGAAACACAGTGAAGGTTGTCCACGTCATACCAGGAGTTAGCATCAAACAGCTGGTAATGTCTGCTCTGACATCTGTAAGGTAAAGGCTGCAATTTCATTTGGTTTAGGTTGCAAAGGCACACTATGGATCACTACACCAAATTGTTTATGAAAGAAGCAACAGTGGAAAATAAAGTGCATACCACAGACACACCAAAAATTAAAAAATAAAAACCATAGCGTGGTAAGGTCCCCTTAGGGTTCCTCCTTAGGTCATAGCTCAAGCCCAAGAATGCAGAAACCAAGCTGAAATGTTTAGAGCTGATGGCTTTGACACATGGCTAATTCTAGAAGAATGGAAATCACCCTGGTGAGCATGGTAGGGTTTCAAAGCCTAGCAGTAAGAGCTGGAAGGACAGACGGTGCCCAAGGCCTTCAAGATTTGTTGATGGGCACAATGTTCCTCAACCTGCCTCTCTGTGCTGAAGTCCGCAGGTCACAAGAGAGACACTTTTATCTCCTTTAGGTCACAGGCCTGAGTGTTTTTCTCAGCACTTTCCATGTTTTTTCCCTTCATTTGGCTGCAAGGAAGCAGACCAGTAACCAAGCAAGAAGTGCCTATGGTGCAGTGGTTGTGGGGGCACAGTCATCCTTAGATTAACATTTGCTCCTACCTGACAAGACGAAATTACCCATTTGGAAAGAGGACAATAATTTAAATAATGTATGTTGTAAAGGTGACTGGGCATGTAGAAGAAAGGGGCCAAAAGGCAGCAACACCCCAGCCAAAGCTTAGCATTGCCCTCAGCGGGTGTTTTGTCTGCCTGAAAGTTACAGTTCACTCTCCTTCCCTTGCTCTTCCTTGTTTTGTCATATTAAAGACTAATCATGGTTAGAGGGTCTGACTTAAGATTCCCCATTAATTGCCATCTAAGAGCCAAAATCTGACCTGCAGAGGCACACTTCACATTGGGTGGGTCTCACTAGGAGCACCCAGCAGCTCTCATTCCAGGCATCTAAGGGTTGAGTGAGAATTTGAAGGGCATTTTTTAATTAAAGCAAAGGGTGCCAATGGTCTGAAATAGAAAGAAGTGCAAACAAATATAACCGAACGCTGCAGGGAGGAAAAAAAAAAAGGGAAAAAAAAAAAGAAAAAAAAAAAAAAAGAAGAAAGCCTCAGATATAACAGCAACATTGAGCAGAAGCTGAAACTGGAGGAAAGGAGGGAGGTGCCCATGAGCAGGTTTACTCACAGGCTCAGTGCCTCCACTGACCTGTGCATGCCACTGATTTGTATCCAGGAAAATATTTTCAGCCTCCCCCACCAGCTACTTGCTCAGGCAGATGGAAAACCACTGGTTTCAGCCTGAGACATCAGAGCTCTCCATGCATGGCACGCGAGCAGTGAGAGGAAGAATTCCTGCTGCTGCAATGTGGATATTTAGACTTCATGCTGCAGCGAGGTAAGCAAGCTCTCATTTCTCCTCACTCAATCCAGTGCCCTGACACCAGATCTCATCTGTGTAACCCATCAAATAAAATATAGGGCAATAATTTATCATTGTAAACATAATGGTAGATTACTGCTTAATGAAGAGTCTAGTCCCTAGTAAGTCTGCTTCTCTCATGTGGCTGATGAGCTTATTACAGCTTTGACTAAGAGGTAATATTACCCATCCTTAAGAATTGAGTGGATTTGGATTTAATCCCTACTGCTGCTGTTTGACCAGAGACAGGATCTTCCAAATACACAACTGATCCCTAGGAGAGGGGACTGTTATTGTTGCCCCTAAGCCTGTATAATACCTAAAGTTATGCGTATGGACCCTGCATCAGCTTTCAGGTGACATAACTTGCTTTCTGTTTTTTTCTCATACTCAAGTGAGAGGCTTTCTCACCACGAGCAAACCATCCTCATTCTCCTGTCACTGCAACCAACAGAGAGCTGATAGAAAAGTTTATACAATTTACATCAGAATCCAGTTAAATTCACTTAGGGCATGTTGTGCAGCCTGAAGATTTGTCGTAAATTCATTAACACCCCAGATTAGCAAGCAGTATAATTAGATTATTACCTCTGGTAGTTTAAACAACACACTTCATTCTTTCCAAAATACCCTCGCTTTGGTGACATTTGAAGAAGTTGCATTTGAGAACTGTATCCCCTTCCTCACTCTACCAGCCTTTCCAGCCATTCCCACCCGTCAGCCAGCTGTACCCATCAGACTGAATGTGGTGAGTGTTATAACACAACAGTCCTGCTAAGCACAAGCCACAGCTCCCCAGTATCTCATTAATGCAGCAAATTAAACACACATTGCCAGACCACAACCTTCCTGACACAGCTGGCCCGTCCAGATGTCACCTGGTTGTTTCCCTTGACTTCACCCATTCCAGTCACTCCCCAGCAGTATATGCATTCCTCTGTGGCCTGCCCTAGGTAATCCTGCTTTGGCAAGCGGGGTGGACAGGATGGTCTCTAAAGGTCCTTTCCAAACCCTACCATTCTATGACTCTATGGTTCTATAGAAACACAACTAAGGCATCTGAGTACCATCTTCACCTCTGCAGCTTTGAAATGCAAACCATCCAAGCCAAGAGGGGTCTTCTCACCCTACTTGTCCAGTATCTGACACAACATAGCCTGAATATGGGGCCTCCTTATATTAAGAAAACAACTAATAATAATAATACAAATTTAAGTTCAGGCAACTTAGAGCTGCAATGGTGCCAGCAGCAGAACAACAAAAAATAAAACCTGACTGTGTACATTATTCTCTGGTGCAGTTCCCCAATTTCCAGCACAGCTGGGGTTGTGTTACTGGGCATGTTTACTTGTAGTCAGGGGGCTAAGAGCTGTGGGAAAGCAAGCTGTTTGACATGTTCTTCTGGCAGACACACACATTGTTCCAGGCTCTCTGCCTGCCAAAGGCTGGGTGAGAGCTGCAGCGCTGGGCTGTGGAAAGTAGTGTTGGTGGAAGCATCTGATAGTAGTGCTGCTTCTCAATACAGTGCATGTTTCTTCTCCACCCTTGTAGGGTGCGATAAGCCTTTGCAAGGGACTTTAAATCACCCTGTGAAGGATGCCTAAAGGCAAAAGAATGTTACTATAGCTCAGAGAGATCAAAGTGCTGCATCACTATACAAGCCGTAATGAGTACTCTGACAGCAGGATGGCATGGAGAACATACCATTAAAATGTTGCTTTTGGTGCTCATGGTGACTATGAAAACAGGAATGTGATGCAATTTTATGTGTTGGTATTAATTGCCTTAGTAAAAGGCCACAACACAAAAGGAAACAAAGTTTTTTTCTGATGATACTGTAGAAAGAGTTAGGAATTGTGCAAAAACTTTGAGGAGCACCACACCATGTGGCCATTCCTTCACCTCTTATACACAGTAAACTCAGTGACAGCAGAATTTACCAAACCATATAGTATCTTGCCCCACACTGTACATTATTTTAAATGTACCCTGTTAAGAAAAATCAAGGTCATAGTGAGGATAAAGGTAGCTAAAGTTTCTATAGCAACAGTTACTAGGATGCAGTTGCCAAAGGTGCTTTCTTGTTGTATCCTGAAGTAGCTTTACTGGCTGCTTTTCCTTCCTGTTCACTAGTTTTTTTGGTGATATCAGTACAGACACGATGCAAATGTGCTTTCATTGTCAGTATGAGCTCGTAGACTATTCCTGCCCACGAGCTGAATATACAGGACATATCATGTGAAAGGGGAAAAAAAAATAAATCTAAGCAGTCTGACCTTGAGATCCGAAGGGGACACAATTGACTTGTAACATGCACACTTTTCTGAAAAGCCATCTCCCTGTTGTAGTTGCAAGTGAAAAATTCAAAAGAACAGAGATAAGTTTCTCTTTTTTGTCTGCTTGTTTACTTTGTACATTGATAGCATCTTGTCTTTCTCCTAATGGACAAATTTCCTCGCTGTTTCTATTGCTCTTCAAACCTTCAGGCAGAAGGGGAAGAAAAAACAGCAGTCTAAGAACAGCAGAAAAATGTCCCTGGGAAATTACAACAGGATAAAAGTGGAAATGCTTGAGAGCTGAAATGTATCTTCCTTTCTCATGGACAGATAATTCCAAGCTGCTGCAGCCCCTGTAAGTCTTTACTCTGTGGAGATGCATGAGACTCAGCAGTACTGGTCATCTCATCAAAATGAAGGGCTACTAGTCACGGAGAAGGAGCAAGCTGTAATGGCATGGGAGGCGTGAAGCAAGTTGATGTGGCCTGACATGAAACAGTTCCTACAGCCCACTCACTGGGAGATTTAGTCTGATGATTGCAGCAGGGCAATGCCTGGTAGAAGCTCTGCTGATGTCCTCTAGAAGGATGCCTCATCCGAAGGTGGGATCAGGATTGCTTCTCCTCCTTTCACTTCTTATCTGTTGCTGGCCATGGCCCGTTACCTGTAGTCAGGCACTGAATGCTGAGGTTTGTCCTCGCTGCAGATCCATGAGCACACCCTAAAGCACTGCATCCAACTACAGGCCTTCCCTTTGGCACTATCACCGTAACTACTCACTATGGATATGTGGTAATTTTGTCCTCAAGCGCCACTTTCACACAGTAGGGTAGATGCCTTCAAAAGGACAATGATGCCCAGTTAGAGGTGGTGCATCATGCTACCTCCTGTCACCTGCTGTTTGGTAACCTTTACAAAGAAGAGGCCACTTGATGCTAAGACTATTTCACAAAGGCTAGAGCAGCTTTCAGCTTCTGCTCCTGGCTAAGGTGTTCCAAATATTTGTACTGGATCTTTCCTGGGCCTTCCTCAGGGCTAAAACAAGATGTTCAGAATTGGATAAGCTATACACTGGTAATTAAATTGAAAATAAAATTTATAGAATTTGTATTCCCTTTGAAAATCAGGCTGAGCTTTCTCAATTTACTTTAACCAAGTCAAGTAAGAGAAGGTGAAATTGCAAAGAGAACCAATTTGGATAAATCCCAGTGCAGCAACAGACAAAACCCAACCAAATTTAACCTCAAAACACATCTAGAAACATGAATAATTCTGCAAATACACTACTTTTTTGGGTTTTTGTTTAAAAAGAGCCTTGCTGTGAGCAGTGCTTCCAGTGTCCGACCAATCTGTGACACACATCTCAGAGCAGAGGATTTTTCCATTTAAGTAGTGCTCTGAATGTGCTTGTTGTGAAACACGGAGCATGTGTCACTGCCTTTCACTTTGAGCCAAAGAATATCTTTGATTACAATCATTTGATTTTTCTCTCTTCTCCAAACATTATTTCTTGTTTCCACTGGACTTCTTGTTCTGTGTAAATACAAAGCACACCCTTGTAGTGCATCAAGGGGGAAAATGCAGTTGGATAAACAAAATGAAAAACAAAAGAAAAGTTCTATTTGATTAAATGAAGAAAAATCTAATTCCAGGTACCCTGAAGAAAGTTTCTGAGGCATCACATAGGAAACCCCATAGACAGGTTAATCCTTGTGCAACTAAGAAATATGCCATCTCCCTGACATTCTTAACATGTCTCTGCAGTGTTATTTTTGAAATAGCTTCTCAAAGTTCCTTGAGCATACCTAAAAATATAAATACATGTTTTTCCTTCCATCTGCCAGATAAAGTACTAAAGATACTTCTGCTGCTGCTGAGTGACACACATCTACTCAAATCCCTTCTCAAGTAGAATCAATATTAGCTAGATCCATTATCTCCTGCTTTATTAGCAGTTTGGGTGCTTGTTCAGAAAACAGTCCCTCCTAGTAATGTAATAAAGCCTCCACCTTGGAGATAATAGGTTGTCTGTGATATAGCATCATCCACTGATGATCATTTCCCTGCTGATTTCAGCCTGCTACTCCACCTTAGGTTACAGCCTCTATCACTATACGCTCTTACATCAGATCATCTGAGTCTCGCCACCTAATAATTGCCATAGAAGATTTATTTAGACTTTTTCTTTTTTTTCCTCTCCTATAACAACAGCACCCAGACAAACCTCAGAGTGCCATTAACATGCTTTATAAAATGCACTGAAATGGTTTTGTTAATGACCTTGAGATCTAATATCCCAGCTACAACACAGACATCCCTCACTCTAACAACAAATCCCTCCAGGAGTGCACACATGACACCGCCCCTCCCCACGTTTCCTTTGGGTCCTCAGTATACCCCAGAGGCTAATAAATTCAAGCTCCAAAGTGGGAGAGCAAGCAAGCTCCACAAATGCTATGACCACTCAGACGTGGCCTTGCCTGCTGTCTTTCCCTACCCCACATTCCTCATGCATTCCTTGATGGGTTCCCAACTTAAGCATCCTCACTTTTCATGAAATTCATTACTGATAGATCGAGGAACCACAGGCTGGTGGCCACACTCTTAACTCACCTCCCCTGATCCTGGGGTGCAACCGTCCCAAAAAGTCACATGCATTCACATTTTGTGTTTTACTATTAAATGCACTTGCTCTTGGCTTTGACCATTGAAGGATAAGAGAAAACAAATCCACTCTGTTAGATACATCAGCCTGTAAATGATGGTCTCCTATCCTAAAAGGTGGGAATACATGACTTTGCAAGTCCTCTGAGGACTAAGGATCATCTTCCTAATTATCTTCATGTCTTTAAACAGCAAAAGTGGATGACTGGCAGGAACTCTATGCAAGATATACAGATAAGACAATTCTTGCTAGACCTTAGCTAAAAAATAACAGTATAAATAGGAATAGCTATTCCCGATTTTTAAGCATTTAAAATAAAATCTTACCCAGTGATATTAAATATTTAACTAAAACAGCAAGAGGCTGAAGAAGGAACTGATGCATAAACAGAAAGTGGTTTTCCCTTAATGGCATGGACATTTTTGCTGTATTTATCTAAACAAGCAGAAGGATGCTAGGTGTGGGGGTGGCATTTTCTTCCTCTTTCACACAAGAGCTGGAATTTCTCCCCTGGTTGTTTCAAGCTGTGACTTTCATGGGCATGGTACCTCCACTGGAGGTTTTCTCAAATCATGTATTTTTGCTGACACATTGCAGTTTATTGACTTTCTAGGGGAGGAAACAAAGGGTGGTTTTGCTAACACACCTTGCTAGAACCCAACCCTTAAATCCATGCAGACTACTAATATATAGATATTCCATGGATACTGGATTGGTATTTAACTTCTCACCACTTGGACAAATCCAAATCAGTAGTCCTTAAGCTATGCCTCACAAACTACCTATAATCTAATCAACCCTTTCAACATCACTCATGACCTTGGCAGGCTACCACCACCACAGTTCAGGTCGAGAGAACAAACTATAATATATTGTGATGTGCAAAATATTGTTGCAGTGCAGAACATTTTCCCCCCACTATTATCACCTATAGGCTAGCAAAGGCTAAAGTCCACCAGCACAGGTAGATTGCCAAATCCTGGGATCCCTGGGAAACATCCCAATAGTCTTGGAGTCCAGCCTGAGCCCGCATAAATGCAATGTAATACAATCAACAAAATACTTAATTAATGAATGCTGACATTGTACCTTCTGTGGAACAAAGAGGAAAGTGTGGCCCTCTGCCCAACGAGCTTACAGCCCAAATTAGACTGGCAATACAGATCAGACACACAGGACGTGCAGAGGGAACACTGACACTTCAGCTTTCCCTTTGTCTTATGTAAATACAGATATAGACAGGGGCAGCAGAAAACAAAACGTCTCTCTCCAGGACCCTATTGCTCTTCTCACCCTCCTGTCCATAAGCAAGTTTAGATCTTATCTTCCTGTCATCTTCCTGCTGTATTCCCTGAACACACAAGCCTCTTCTCACATTAAGTTCTTTCTAATGTAAACTTCTTTTGTTTTTTTCCCCCCAGTCTTCCAATTTAATTCTACCAACTCAAAACATCTCCCTCCAAACATAAATCATCTCATCTCCTGCCCTCACTTGACCTAGGTCGTTCACCTCCCTGTTTCAAATACTCTCACATATTTAGATCAAAAGCTCATCTATCTTACTACTCTAAGATCTTTTCTTCATTTTCCTGCAACTTCTAACAGCCCAGTCTTTTCACAGCTTGTATTCTCCTCACCCACACAAGATCCCATCTCTCTCCATCCCATCTGAACTCTTCCATTTCCATCAAGATCATGAGAACTTCTCAAAAAAAAAAAAAATCAATCACACTCTCAGACAATACACTTAGACCCTGAGGACTAGATGCAGGAGGAACTGTTACCATCTACAGATGGTAGGATATGAATAAAATCCTTTATGCAGAGTACATTAGTGTACCACAGGAATTATTCTCTTCACTCTCTGTACTGTAAGAAAATGAAACAAGTGTAGTTTATAAACATATCATGTACAAATGTAGATCACAACTCAAACCTGAGTACCAACCCACCTCCAAAGTGTGTTATTTTGGGGAACAGCATTTGTTGATTTGCCTATCTTCCTTTGCTAAAAGCCAGGAACTCATCATCAGTCTAAATCGCTCCAGCTTTTCTGTTTCCATTCCCATTTCATTTCCTTTAAAATACTCTCCACTCAGCCAAAGTGTAACTTACTTTTCACTACTTTTTTTTTTTTACTGAGAAATTTAAACATATTGAAAAAGAACTGTAATAAGGCCCCTAAAGATTTTAGACCTAAATAAGCGACACACACAAACTTCTCTTCCCTGCAGTTCAGAAAATTGTATTACTATGCACAATATCGTCATTATCCTCTATTCTATGATTCTATTATCCTCTATTCTATGATTCTATTCTCTCTCTTTTTATGACTGACACAAGGAAGTTGAAATATCTACTTCACACTGGTGAGAAGTGGACAGAACTAAAACATAGCAAAAAAAAAAAAAACCAAAACCAAACCAAACCCCAAAACAAACCCAAACAACAAATAGCAACAAAACCAAGCCAGAAGTGAAGATATTTTTAAAGCACTTACCCAGCATCAGTGCTATTGCCACACAGTAACACATCTTCTGTACCATTTTTTATGAAATAGTTCACTGCAACAGAAATAGAGAAATGGCTTTTAAAAAAGTACATTCTGGGAATTCACAAATATCATCCACCAACCAGCATATTCAGTTGGGACAGTAAATGAGAGATGAATGGTATCAAAGCTTTTGCTTTGTTTTGCTAATTTTAACTTTTATAAATTGTAAAGGCCAATATTTTTTTTTTTCCCCCAAGCTCTTTAAGCATTTGCTGTTTGTACTGCAAATCCAGCCAGTTTAATAAGGTGGCAGCAGGGATGTGGGTAATGTTTGTAGGAAACATAATCCAGCCACGTCCTGGCCATTCCAATCAAGAACACTGTTCCTGAATTCAGTATAGCACAATGGAGTGAAATCAAACCATAAGCTTGCTTGTAACTTTTAGACTCTACATCAATGAGATAAGTATTAATTGAAGTTTGTGATAGAAAAATCCTCACTTGTAGGTTCAAAATGCAAACAGCTATGTCAAAATGGAATAATACTAAGAAAGCAGCCTACTCCCTCAATCTGGTGGATTCTGTTTAGCATAGAAAACACACAGTATAAAGAAAAGAAACAGAAAAATGCACCATGTTAAATATCAAACATGGAAGTATTCATAAAGACAAATATTTATCAACATAGTCATCTGTAATGGCAATGGAGAGAGACAGACACTTCATGAGGGAGACTCAGAGATACAAGCTAAATTTAAGTGCTCTGGATCATTCCCTGGTTGACTATCAGTGAGGCTTAAGGAAATTAGCATCCCCAGGCTAATGAGAGCCTGCGTATACACACTCCCTCTTCTATCCCCAGCCAACAAAGTCTAACATTCAGAAAAACAGAACAAGAGGCCCAATTCTCAAAAGGATAAGCAAAATCAGTTATCCAGAGAGAGTGTGAATTAAAGGAGATGTTCCAAGAAACATATGTAAGATCCGAATGGTGGCATGGAAGAATAGATAAAAGCATTATATAGAAACATCAGCTAGAAACATAATAAATGCAAAATAGAGCCCAGCAGCTGACTGATGGAGGGTAGATAATCCAGTGTGCTTTTCTGCAGCAGAGAGCATGTGATCCCCTGTTGACATAAGACATGATGGTGGCAGCCTTATGCAGCATGTGTCTGTGAGCAGAGGGGCCTCAGCAGATGATGCTCAGAAGAGGTTCTCCATTCTAAGCTAACCCTCTGTTGTGAAATGCTTTAAAAATCAAGAGTGACAGCTTATCCAGGCAGGCTATGCAAAGAATGCTCAATGGCTCAAGCCACCGAACAGATGTGCTGTGGCTTTCTCAGTAAGCTGCGAGCAGTGGAAAAGCCCTGCCCTGCTGCATGCCAAGAGGGAATTACTGTCCATGAGCTTGTGCTTACGAGGGCGCATGATGGTGCTCACAAGTTATCAGAGCATATATCCTGCTTAAACCATATGCATTTCCACATTGTCTTACACATGGGCCTTCTATGGAAACTTCCTGACTGACAGCAACACTCAGGTTAAGGACCTGCAATCAATCACCACAGAAAGGGGAAGGATACCATGTCTTCCATCTTTTATCATTCTCCACTTCTGCTGGTGAAAGCCTTTGGCTTTTCTCAGAACAGATATAATTTATTTGGGATACATAGAGTTAGTGACACAAACCCATCAGACTCTGGGGTACAGAGGAAGTACAGCATAACCACGAGATAAGAGATAGACAAACAACTGCAGAGGTTTTGCACCTTGTTACGAAATGACAGCAATACCTGGGGTACCCCGAACTTTACAGACATGCACTACTCCCTGGGAGCTGCAGCTTTTCATACTGCACATGCTAAGACCAGGAGGACCATAGATCTGTCACTGTGTGTTGACCAGCTTCTCTGAGGGATGACTGAAGCTCTGGAGTACAGTGCTGCTTAAAGACTGAACAAACACCTCAAGGTCAGTCAAATCACAAGATGAGAACAGATTCAGAGCACGGAAGTAAAGAGGAAAAGGAAATTGTGTGCACAAACCAGAAATTAAAAAAATCTCAACAACAGATAAAATTCTGTTGTCTGCTGCTGACTTAAAACATTCACAGCCTCACCTCCATCCCTGGAAAAGAGGTGGATCATCTCATTTAGAGATCTTAACACAGGGAAGAAAAGAAGGTTATCAAGAGTAGCCAGCACAGATTTACTAAAGGGAAGTCATGTTTAACTAGTCTGATAGCCTTCTACAATGGAGTGACTGAATGGGTAGATATAGGGAGAGCAGTGGATGTTGTTTATCTTGACTTGAGCAAGGCTTTTGACAGTCTCCCATAACATCCTCATGGCTAAGCACAGAAAGTGTGGGTTAGAAGAGCAGACAGTGAGATGGGTTGAGAAATGGCCGAACAATAGAGCTCAGAGGACTGTGATCAGTGGTGCAGAGTCCAGCTGATGACCTGTAAGTAGTGGTGTTCCCCGGGGGTCAGTTCTGGGTCAAGTCTTATTCAACATCATCATCAATGACCTGGATGAAGGGATAGAGCACACCCTCAGCAAGTTTGCCGATGATTCAAAACTCGGAGGAGTGGCTGATACACCAGAAAGCTGTGCTGCCATCCATCGAGATCTGGACAAACTGGAGAGATAGGCAAAGGCAAGCCTAATGAAGTTCAACAAGGACAAGTGTAGAGTCCTACACCTGGGAAGGAATAGCCCCATGCACCAGTAGAGGTTAGGGGTTGACCTGCTGGAAAGCAGCTCCATGGAGAAGGACCTCGGAGTCCTGGTGGACAATAAATTATCCATGGGACAGCAATGTGCCCTTGAGCCCAGGAAGGCCAATGGTATCCTGTCAGGCATAAAGAAGAGTGTGGTCAGCAGATTGATGGAGGTTCTCCCCCCCCTCTACTCTGTCCTAGGGAGACCACATCTGGAGTATTGTGTCCAGTCCTGGTCTCCCCAGGTCAAGAGGGACAGGAAAATACTAGGAAGAGTCCAACAGAGAGCTACAAGGATGATTAAGGGACTGAAATCTCTCTCTTATGAGGAAAGACACCTGGGACTGTTCAGCTTGGAGAAGAGAAGATGGAGAAGGGATCTTATCAATGTTCACAAATATCAGCAGGGTGGGTGTCAAGTAGAAGAGGCCAGTCTCTTTTCAGTGGTGCCCGGTGGCAGGTAGGATGAGGGGCAATGACCACAAACTGAAACACGGGAAACTGCACCTAAACATAAGGAAAAAATTCTTTACTGTGAGAGTGACAGAGCCCCTGGAACAGGCTGCTCAGAGAGGCTGTGGAGTTTCCTTCTCTGGAGCCTTTCAAAATCTTCCTGGATCTGTTCCTGTGGGGCCTGCCCTGGCAGAGGGGTTGGACTCGATCTCCAGAGGTCCCATCCAACCCCAACCATTCCTTGTTTCTATGATTCCACATTTCTAAATCAAGTAATATGGTAGGTGCCAAGAAGTGCTATGAAATGCATGCTGAGGAACCAGTGCATAGAGGCTGCTGGGAGGAAATATCTTCACTATGGAGTCTGCAACTGCACAACAGTGTCACAGGTCACGTGCCAAGCTTCAGCCCGAGGAAGAGCTGAATGGCTGATTCCCCACTGGTAAATGAAGGGGGGATTAGAGTATTATACCCAAGGAGACAAATCACTGTATTATCAAAAATGCACACAACAATCAATTTGTCATTCAAAGCAAGTTGGGTTGGATTTTGATCAAGCATGCTGGGCAATCAGAGGTCTTTAAGAAGCAAGCAGTCATCACTCTTGCTTTTAAGAACAAGCCACTTTGGTATCATATTAACAGATGGCCTCAGGTTTCCATCAGTTAACTCTAACATGGGCAAAGAACATAAAACTTCTTTTCATTTACAACAGAATTTTCGCTCTGAAATATAGATTGTTCAACACTACTTGAAAACACAATGGGTTTTTCATTGTCTTGGAAGATTACAATTAGTTTTGGGGTTTTTTTGTCAGTTTTTTTAATTAAAAATTTCAGGATGTCAGTGGGAAACAAAACTGGAATATTAAAGTGGAAAATGAAAGTTAAAACCTCTATATCAGATATTTTGTTTTCAATTTTGAAAGCAAAATCAAGCCTAAACAATAACATTTGTATGCATCTGTGTGTGTACATAATCTTTATGCAACATGCAATTCTTTCCAATGGAAATGTAAACATTTTTTCCTACATTTCTAAGGTGTTGATGTCACATTTACAATGCATACAGTATCTTTTAGGAACTTTTGCACAGGAATTTCCAGAATAAGATAAATACTTGATCACATTAACTTTTTTTTTTTTTTTTTAAGTGGTCAGAGGAACACCAGCTTCATTTGAGTTTCTGGTTGGTCACACATTATTGACTCCATTGCTGCCAAATAAACTAATCTATTTTTCAACAATACAAATGTTTCTTGTCAGCACTCAGCAGTCAAAAATTCAACAGAAACATGTTTTCTAATGTTATGTTTCTCCAAAACATTTGCACATCTGTACCTGAGCCTTACACATACACACCAAGACCCTGTATCTCCAGTGCTCCTGACATAATATTATTACTTGTGTTAGGTTCATCCTGTTGCCATTAAATATGTGCATGATGAACCCATCTGTTGTGTTGTCTCAACAGTGCTTGTGCTTTAAAGGTGCCGAGTTCCGTTCAAAACAAGCAGCTTATTAACTTTTTACAGAGTTTTCTCTACCTGCAAAGGACAGCAAGATGATGGCAACTGCTTCAGCCAAAGTGGCTCAAGCACCAATAACAGAAAGATTTGTCCCAAACCCACACTCCTTGCTGTATACAGAGTATGATGAAGTATAACCTCACTGCAACTAGTAGTTGTGCCACTTAGAGGGAAAATAACCTCCATCCACTATGGATCACATCTTCCTTGGCATTGACATTAGCACACCTGAAGCATCAAAAAACTAACACTTCTCTAATTTTTTCCCCTTCTTTTTTTCCTTTTTTAAATTTTTTTTTCCAGAAAAAGATTAATTAAAAATATTACTCAGCACAGTTGTATATATTACATTATTATTTGGTAAGGACTACTGATGGTTGTCTTTAGATGTGACACAGAGTCCAGACTCCAAAACTCAACGGCCGTAGAGTCGAGTAATGTCTGCATTTCTAAATCATCAGCAAAGGGACCTTACAGTAAAGACAGCCCAGGAAATAACGTTCACTAATCCAGCTCTCGGTTACACTTACATTAACCCAGAGTAATTCAATCTCTCAATATCCTCAGAGGTCTTGGCTTTCCAGGGACATCAAGAAGCTTGGTAGCATCCCTAACCATCAGTGGCCTCTTAAAACTAAAGAGTCTGTAACAGCATTAAGATGAACACACTTCACCTCAATTTTTTCCTCTTGTAACACCATGAGTTGCCGTGCCTCCTGCAATTCTGTTCTCTGCCTCCTACACTGCTCAAAGCACACAGCATTGACACTACTTTTAAAGTTGTTGTTTGCAACTAGTGAGGAAATACATGAACTCCTCTAGATTGTCCTGAAGCACAATTCCTCAAGCTTCTCATCATTTCTGCTGTCTCATTCTACGCTTTTTCTGATTTATCAGTATCTTTTGGGTTTCTGCATTGCTGCTTTCCACACCAGGCAATGCAAACAGACCAAACATTCACTACGGCTCTGTCAAAATAAAGAAAAAAGGCAAACTTCCTAAAAAAAAAAAATTACTAAAATTAAAATTATGCTCCCACTTATACTTTGCACACCCACAACACAGCATGGAGCAGAAAGTCAGTGGGACACACAGAGCTGCAGGGTAGAAGTCCTCCTCATTTCTGTGCAAAGGAAAGGAAAATTTTCCAGTTCAGAAAAATAAAACAGTTGGAGCCAGCTTAGAAAACACAGCTTCCAAGTCCAGCTTCTGTTCTTTCTTCGAAAACACAACTGAAATATTTTGACTTGTCTTCTAACAAATTCATTTCAGTTTGAAAAAAAATCCCCAGTATATATTATCACACTTTCATAAAGAGCAGCACTCAAATATCATTAGTCACTGCCCAGAGAAGAGTCCTCTGGCTGACTTTCTAACAAAAACTTCAGAGAGGTGTCTGCTATCTCAGACTATTTATTGCAGCCACACGGGTGCTCGCTAGTTGGAGAGTTTCTCCCAGTATCGTGGCCGGCTCAAAGCACTAACAGTTACCAAACATCTCAATTCCATATTTAAAAGGCAATCCAGAAAGCCCCATCACCTTCCAGTTGTGATACGTGACACAGAAACAAAATAGATAACACCCCCTCCTCGCCCTTTTGCCCACCGGCACAAACACGCTGCACCTCCTGGTAATACATAATAATTAAAATGAATCCTTGCTGCACTTGCTGTGTGCACACAGTGTCACACACGGTGAAGTCTCTAATAAATGAGATTGAGTTTGAAGATGAAAAACATGCCTCACAAAAGCGATGGAACAGGCTGTATTAAGGGTATTATTAGAGAAGAATGCTTGGGAAAAAAATGGCACTGCCAGTTAGTTCTTCCCTGCTAAAAGGGGTTGCAAATAATTATAATAATCAGTTACTTTTCTGTTGCTCACCCCGTGACAGGGGATCTGGTTCTCTTCTGCTGTCCCCTGGCATTTGCTGCTTCCAGCCCCTCTGCTGGATTTCACAGGCTTTCAGGTGCCCTCCTCTCCCTTCTTCCCATCCTTCCCTCCCTCTTCCCCTGGGCACTCACTTCTGTCCACTTTACCCCATAACTGTCTGGAAGGACACTTTTAAAACTTCAGTTAGAAAAAGAGCAGGAGAAGTTAATTGTGACGATGGTTGGATGGTTAGAGAGTCCGGAGATCAAGGGCACAACTATTTTTTTGAGATTCTTATACAGAGCATTGGCTAATACATTACTTTAGGGTAACTACAGCCCTGAATTCTAGACATAAGCTATCTTGCAGGAGATACGGAGGGGCTGGAAAGAAAACCATACAACAAGGCACTGGGAGGAAAGTGGTCTCCTTAAGATCAAGCATCTCTGGTAGGGTCCTGTCAGTGCTTCCCCATGCTCATGACAAGCTAAAGAAGCAATTTCCAAGCCAGGGTTCAGCAGTTACCATAGCACAGAAAACATGTCCAACTGTAATAGTACAGCTTTTTGCCTCTTTAAGAAAAAGCCACTAAATGTATCAATCAAGCCCTCTGCTAGATGGCTCCTATGCACTAAGAAGAGCTTCTGAAAGCCTAAAAGATCCACAGTACCTGTTTCGTGTTGCCTGTATGGTTTAAGGAATGGAAAAAGCACACCAGGAGCATTTGGAGCTGCAGACTAGAGTGGAGCAGAGAATTTAGATGCTGTCAAATTGGCTTGGGGACCATGCCAAGTTCATGAGCATCCTGAGGAAGATGACACAGGGGACAATGACTAGTGATAAATACACATGCTGGCTTTTAAACACCTTCAGACAACCTCCTGCCATGTCTCTGTGTCTGACCAGTCACACAGATCCACGCTCTGAGGGCTGTAGGCTGCAGAGCACGTAACTAAAAGCATATGTAGTACCACTTATTTAACTGTATGCTTCACATGAATAGACAGCAAAAAGCTGAAGTGTGCTCTCTGGATGTTTTGTAGAGATATTGTGTTTTGTGGAGTTTTTTTTTTTTTATATATGTTTCACACAGAGAATTAAAATCAAACACTGCTACAAGGGTTGAATACATTCATGATTACAGACAGACGCCAGAAAAAAATAGAAGACAATACTCCTGCTTGAACTGTGGTAAAGAAAACATATGAATTGGATCAAAAACTGACTAAGAGACAGAAGACAAAGGTTAAGGTGAAAAGTCAATATGCAGTAAATATACAGGCTAACAGAGGGCTGTATCTACAACAGTTTATTACATGTATAAGTAAAAGGGAAAGAGGGGGAGCAGAGAGGTGACAAAATCCACTACACAATTTTCCAGGTTAATTAAGCCCAAGGCCAGGACTGAATGAGGAACACTAGACAGGCCTATTTCACTTAAAAAAAAAAAAAAAAAAAAGGTGGAGAAATGCAAAGTGCAATATGTTGTCAAAATGTGAAGTAACATAGAGGAGAAAAATCTCAGCCATCTGTGGCCTTGTCAAGTTTTGAATTCTCTGTATCAGGGAATACCATGTTTAGGTAAGAGAGATGGATTATTTTTTTTTAGGGATCCTTAGCCAACACTTTTATATAATATGAAGCTGTGATCAAAGAAAAGTGTAATATTAGGATGCAAGAGGAAAAGGATGGAGTAATATACAGGAAACAACCTATAAACCCATGGCTTGTCTCATCCAATTCCATTTAATATCTTTATCAATGATCTGTATGAGTGGATCAAGGGCACCCTCAGTAAGTTTGCAGATGACACCAAGATAGGCAGCAGTGTTGATCTGCTTGAAGGGTAGGAGGCTCTACAGAGGGCTCTGTACAGGTTAGATTAATAGGCTGAGGCCAATGGGATGACGTTCAACAAGGCTGGGTCCTGCACTTGGGTCACAACAACCCCCTGCAATTCTACAGGCTTGGGGAAGAGTGGCTGGAAAGCTGCCTGATGGAAAAGGATTTGGGCCTGTTGGTCAACACCTGGCTGAATATGAGCCAGCAGTGTGCCCAGGCAGCCAAGAAGGCCAATAGCAGGGCCAACCTGGCCTGTATCAGAAATAGCGTGGCCAGCAGGACTAGGGAAGTGATCGTGCCCCTGTACTCGGCACTGGTGAGGCTGCACCTCAAATACTGGGTTCAGCTTTGGGCCCCTCACTAGAAGGAGGACATGGAGGTGCTGGAATATATCCAAAGGACAGCAATGCTGGGGAAGGGTCTAGAGCACAAGTGTTACGAAGAGCAGCTAAGGGACTTGGGATTGTTTAGTCTGGAGAAAAGGAGGCTAAGGGGTGATCTTCTTGCTCTCTACAACTACTTGAAAGGAGGTTGTAGTGAGGTGGGGGTTGGTCT
>JANIJG010005525.1:151005-189437 GCA_024611175.1 Megaceryle torquata
CTAAGGGGTGATCTTCTTGCTCTCTACAACTCCTTGAAAGGAGGTTGTAGTGAGGTGGGGGTTGGTCTGCTCTCCAAAGGAACAAATGATAGGACAAGAGGAAATGGCCTCAAGTTGACAAGTGGAGGTTTAAATTGGACATTAGGAAAACATTTCTTCACTGAAAGTATTGTTAAGCTTTAGAACAGGCTGCCCAGGGAACTGGTTGAATCACCATACCTGGAGGTATTTAAGAGATGTGTAGATGTGATGCTTAGGGACATGGTTTAATGGTGGACTTATCAGTGCTAGGTTTATGGTTAGACTTGAAGATCTTAAAGTCTTTTCCAATGTAAATGATTCTATAATGCAGAAGACAGACCACAGCATGGCTTTCAACAGGGTAACTGCTGGACTGGAGGGTATTGAGAAGTGGGTAATGAGAATGACGGGGAAAACTTTAATAAGAAGAGCAATTGAAAAAAAATGGAGATCTTTTATCTTAGAAAAGAGGTGACTATCAGAGTCAAAAATAGCATGCATTCTGGAAAACAAGAACAGGGAGCTTTGTGTGCTTCCAGTCACAGAACGTGATAACAATGTTTTTGCCCTAAGAAAATGGACAGGAGGAAAGCAGAAACAAAACAAAAAAACAAAAAAAAAACCAAAAAAAAAAAGGAAAAAAAATTCAAAACTAAAGATAAAAGAAATATTTTACACTACACTTGCTATTTCAGCTGCTGAAGTTACTGCCTCAAGCTGCCCCTGTGGGCAAAACATTCAAAGAGATTTGCTGCTTATGTAGATAAGGATATCCAGAGTTAGAATAGTAAATGTTAATAAAAATTTAGAAAAATCTCTATACTTCAGGCTCTGCTAATTTCTTCTGGAACACATGGGACTGTTCTATAAACATATGTTGCTGTAGGTACACCAAGGCCAGACTGAGCCTAGCAATTCCCATATTTTATCTCAACCTCACATGGGTGAATTCAGCATTGATGAAAAGTATCAGGAGGAAATATCTCTTTACTTACTCTTTAAAACTAGTGCAATAAGGAAAAGCAGCAATGCAAGCTGTTCTCTGCTGGTGGGCTCACCTGGGCTGACTGTTCAGAGTTAAAAGTGAAAGCTACCTCTTGCCTTCACAAGAAACATTACTGCTGAACCCAGATCAAGTAGAAATCCATGGACAGGTTCCAAAAGGGCAGAGATGAGGTCCTTTTAAAAGCACAAAACTGCAAGTCACGTGGTATATTAGTTGGTAGTTTATGAGTAATTTGAAGATGCAGGAAAACTCTGAAGCTATTCAGTCTGAATCTTCTGTGGCTGATCTTTCGTCTAGTAGATCTCTCATTTCTGTGAGCAGTAATGCAGTGATGAGAGCAAAAGAGATGTACCTGGGGGACAAATCCTCTTGTCTTACAAAACCGTTCTAAGGTAAAGACTTCAGCACAAGGGCAGAATAAATCCTACTGAACGGTTGGGAAGAGACTGTATTTGACAGTACCAATTCCTTTGTTTTTCTGATCCTTGCACTTCTTTGGCTAGGCCTTTCATTTTCTATTCAGCTTAAAATATTAAAGTGCATAGGTACAATACCCATGTTAGTAACACATCAGAGCATTAAGGTTTGAGCAATTGTGAAGCTGTTTATCAGAAGATCCACAGCACCCGAACAAAGCCACAATATTTACAGTTAACAGTGGAGTAACGTAAATAGATTCCATGCTGACAAGCACAGTCTGAAAGCCCAGAGAGATTCTTTGTCTTAATCTTTGGTTCATATACAATCATACATAATAAAACACCTATTCCAGTTCTCAATCTGATTTATTGCTTCCCTCTTTCCTCCCACCTCCATAATTACTCATCAAACACTGACTGTCTTCTATTACCACCTCAGACAACACCTCAAACACTTCAGCTCTCCCCAAACTTGCTACATTGATTATCTGACTTGGACATCATTATTTTCTATACAGTCCTCATATACTTTCAGAATAACTTTTCCTACAGTTCCCTTTTAGTGGTTCTGAAAGCAAAAAATGAAGTAATTTGTCAGGCACAGCTGATCATCAGGCACAGAGCTTACAGAAGCTATATATACATGCACACACATCTACATACACCTATATATTTTTCTATATATTCACAGATTTATGCCTTAACATCCACACCCATTTATTTCAACTGTGCATTACACCTAGGACATCAAAGAGGAGGACAGGGAAAGGCTCTAGAATTATTTCACATTGGTCTGGAACTGCTCCTGATTCATCAGCTCCAAGCAATTCACACCATACATAAGACCAGTTGCTTCCCACAAGCCTGTGAACCCTTCTCAAGTACCCAAGAAGATCGTGATTTGATGGGTAGCACATCAATGTTCAGCAAATTGCTCTGTCATCAACAGTCATCTATGCAGAGTGCTCATGTTCCTCAACCTTAGGCATCTAGCATGGCTGGTTTACTTGGTCCATGTCTGTAGGTTGCCTAATGTGATTAAGGGATAGAAAACGAAGCAGGTTCCCCCAGAGGCCAATTCAGAAAGTTCCTTCTCCAAATCACTCCTATGGCTTTGTTGGATGTAATTGGGAGCTGCAAGGATTAGGTACCAAAAATAAGGAACTAATTGTATTTTATACATCTTTCTAAATATAGAACCTGAAGCAACCATAACCTTCAATGTCTAATTGAAAATGACAAAACAGATACTACATTTATCTGGATTTTTCCTTTTTAATTAAAGCTTACTTTTCCTGGACCTTTGGTAACTACACAGTTCGGCTTCAGAAAAAGGGAAAAATCACTGCCATAAAATGAATGCCAAAACTACTCTAGAAGAACAAAATAACAATCATAAATGTCCTCTTTTAAGCTATTAAACCAGCAGTTGCTTCCTCACAGTAAAAGGTTAATGATTAGCTTAAACATTCTTTTTTAATTTTTTTTTTCCATTTCAATAGCTTAGACAGAATATTCTAAAGGAAATTATAGGGCTTTATTTTACCTTCCAAGATACTGAATTTGAGAGAAAAAAAAAAAATAGAAGCATCTTTGAAAACAAAACCCTTTCAGAGTGTCTTAAGTAGGGTAATTAGTTTAAAGAAAAAGAAAATACTGGAGTTTGAGACTATCATTTCAAAAGTGGTTTTATAATAATTTTACTATATTTTTAAGTTTTTTCTTAAGTGCTTTTTCTTATGCATTCAGCACTTAACATTAAGCCCTGTTCTAGAAGTGAACACACTATTTAAACTCAGATTTCTACTTACTGACTAGTCAATAATCCATTTTAGTAATGGAATACATAAATGACAATAAAGATTCTACAACCATCACTCATGTGCACCAACTACACTCAGTCCATTGGTACATCATTTCTCTCTAAGCCAGTGACATATCTGACATCATATAGCCTTAAATCCACTCTCACACATTCATAAAGCTTCACTCCATCAAATACATCTTTAATTTAAATGCCAGAACTTAAGACAGCTTTCAAGCATTCTATTTACAGCTGCTTTCCTAGAAATCTCTACAAGTATTGGAATTAAGCTTGCAGTTCTTAGATCAGCTGGTATTTCTAAACTCTCTTAACTATTTCTTTAGATCTGCTAAAGAAATCTAACAGCTCAATGAGTTTGATATTGATCTATTGATCACATAATTTTCATAATGTTATGGATGTAAACTTTCACTATTTTCTACTTTTTTTTTTATTATTTATTTTATTTTTATGTATGAGCACTGCTGCATCTACAACTTCAGATTCCCAGGTTTTTGTTTTAATTAATGTCTAAAAATAATCCTCCTTGCCTTATTGACTGCAGTCTCTCATCAAACCTAGATCTGCAGGTAGGAAAATAACTACTTACCAGTAGCAGCTGTTTTCCCAGATAAACAAGCTGTGCCTCCATTTTACCTTCACTATTGGCACTTGACATCAAGAATTTTTTAGCCTGATTCTAGCTAATGTTCAGCTGCACCCCCCCATCCCACACTCCATTCAGACAGGCAAAGAACAGTCCTGTGGAGGAGGCTGGGAAGTCTGATGAGCTACTTCTGCCTTGAACTTCATTTCTCCCCTTTCTAGGTTTACTAGGTAAGCATTACTCACTGCAGGTAAAACCAGACTGGATTAACTTTTTTGATAAGCCGCCTTCTTAGAGGTTGGTGTGTAAATTGTGAAGACCTAGAGTCATTTAAACTGGTGGAAAGGACAGAAAAATCCTCCTGCTCATTGTGAGAAATGTGCCCACCAAAAGGCAGATTTTAGACTTTTATCTCCACTGTGAGTTGAGGAGAGACAAAGTAGGTATCTCACTGTCCTGTGACTGCTGTGCCCAGTAACCAAACTGAGGCACCAGAAGCATCTGCAGTAGCTTAGATGTAGCTTCTTTCACAGAATTAAGATTTTAATGACAATGCCAAGAAAGCCTCCTTGATGGTCTGATCAGGAATATGCAATGTTACTTTTGTATCCTAAGACTTAGTGATTACTGAAGCTGAACTGAAGAGACCACTGTGTGAATTTTCCCCCTGAACCCTCACACTTACGGGATCTGTCCCTTCCTTCCCAAGTCACTGAGCATTTCCTCCAGCTGCAAAGATCAATGAAATGATAGAAAGTACAACCAAAGTGTTGGGTAGACTGGTAGGAAATCCTTACTCCTTAGTGAATTTAGTTTATGTGATTGTCACGTGGCAGATGCACAACAGAAGGAGAGAACCCCAAAATTCTCAACACTGCTAGCAAGCTTGCAATGTAAGATTGACAAGTTCAACGCAAGAAAGGTGAACCAAAACTCAGCAGTTACCACATCATTATGGTTAAGCCAAAGATAATGCAAACAAAGGTTATAAACTGATTTTTTTCCCCCATCTATAAAATCAAAACAAGATAGGGAAGATGGATGAGAAATATATTCCTGTCTAGGGTCTGAAAGGAGCTAAGGTAAGAGGATACAATTTAGTCCAGTATCAAATCAGTTTTGTATGAATAAAAAAAGAGCTGAAGCTGTCCCAGGCCTTCTACAAAACCAAAACGTCTCCTGTACCACGTGCTTGTGGCACACAGTTATCTCAAGCTAAAAAGGGCTTAGAAAGACCGAAAACCAAGTTGTTATCTTTCTTTGCACATCGTGACTAAGTCTCTCAGTTATTTCCTCTGCAGCACCAGTCAATTCTTCACTCTATTACCCTTTTAAGGGATCTCACTTGTTTTTGTTTTTCCATTCACGCAAAAAAGGTTCAAAGGCACAAGAGGAGGCTGTTGCCATTTCAAAGGCTCCCCGCTGTCCTTTAAAACATTAAACATTCTCTCAAAGAATCCAAACCAAGTTTTTTGCTCTCCAAGAAGAGAACTGGCATATCATCCCATTCTGATTCTCTGTTTTGGTGTCCTGATGAGCAGAATTAAGAAGTCATTTTTCCAATTTTGCTTTTGAGTGTTTTTCACTCCTTTATTTAGACTCGTAGAATGGTTTGGATTGGAAGGGACTCTTAAAAGTCATCTAGTCCAACCCTCCTGCAGTAAGCAGGGACATCTGCAACTAGAGCAGGTTGCTCAGAGACTCATCCAACCTAGCCTGGAATGTTTCCAGGGATGGGTCATCGACCACCTCTCTGGGCAACCTGTGCCAGCGTTTCACCACCCTCACTGTGGAAAATTTTCTTCCTTATATATGGTCTGAATCTACCCTCTTTTAGTTTAAAACCATTTCCCCTTGCCCTATCACAACAGACTTGCTAAAAAGAATCCCATCTCTTTTTTTTTTTTAGTAGCATTATGAATCTCTGACAGTATTTCAGGTTTCTGTTTTCTGTTGCTTAGAATCCCTGCTCCAAACCAAGTGACTCAGCCACACCGGCTTTGAAGTCTCTAAAGAGCTTCTGTAATTGTCTGTGCTCCCTCTGAGTGAACTCTATCTCGACACGTTGGCCAATTTTCTTCTTTAGTTCTTCTTCAGAATAAACACTGACACTACTGTGTTTCTTAATATAGTCCTCTTTTTATCTAATTTGGTCTGCCTACACTTTAATCTAACTGTATGTATTGCTCAATTCCCTGCAGTACTTGAAATTTGGGCTGTTATTATATTGTGGTCAGTACTACTCTGTTAAACAGTCACTTCATTTGACCGCAATACTTTGCAAAACGAGATACAAACCACTATCCCATCTAGTTACAAAATGAGCCAGTCCTTCCGCTCCTGAATGGCTTTAGTGTGATAGTCAACATTAAATGAAAATCCTACTTAATATTGTTCTCCCTAGCCTAACAGCTATGCCACCTCCTCCAATATTTTAAGGAACACTTAATTATTCTTATTCACGGATCAATATATTTTCTCCTGTAAATCTACTTTTCTTCTATTTCTTCAGTGGCCGTCTGCACTGACTCAACACTTCACCCATTTAAATCATTTTTGTCCATCCACCATAACTGACAGCTGTTTACCATAATGCACCATGCCTTTATTTTCAGATACTATGAGAATATCCGTTAATATTATTATTACTTACTATTAATACCACACAGTCAAACTTTAATTCATTTCAATCCGTTATCTCAAAGTTCATTAGCTTTGTAATAGGTAAATCTCCTTTAGTGATAACAAGTATATATAATGACCATACTAACCACTGCTGGATTCACTAAATGGATTTATGGAAGTGTGTCCCCTCCTCCCCGTATCAGGGCCACACAAATAAACTTGCTCATGGTATGCTGGAGCAGCTGTACAAGTCCTTCCATTTAAAGCAATGCTGTGGCTGGCCCCAACATTAACTGTCTTTTTTATAAAGACTATTCAGTGGTACATTCACCCTACTTCCAGAGGGTCAGACTATCTTCAGAGCTCCATTTCAACCCTCCACCTTTATTGCAGGGCTTTATACTCACAGCCATCACTATTTATCTCTCAACGCCTCTATGAGGGAGGGAGAGCAGCACCTCACAGAGGTGTCAGTTACCTGTAGGTAGAGGAGTTGTGAAGTGCCTTAATCTACCACAGGTTCACAGTTATCTTTACTAGCTCTATGACTGCTCATCTCCAAGCCAGAAGCACAGAGAGCATGGTGGAAGAACATGTCAGCAGGGTCATCACCAGTCAGCACAGGTCCAGTGTGGGTTTTTTAGATCTGGTGCAGAGTTTCTTCCCCTTTCAGCTGACAAGAGGCTTTGACCCAGGGACATGTAAACTGATGGTCAGGGTCAGACCCAAAGACAACCCTCATTCAGTCAGAACTTTGTGAGCTGAGCTTTCTAAATGCTGCATCAACCACTTATTGCATTAAAGACACCAGTGTTGAGTCATTCCTTGAATGAAAACTTTCTAACACCATTGCTTCTGGGGCTGCTCAGACTGCAGAGAAAGAAATTGAGCAGAAAGGCCAGAAGTCACCAGTGGGGAATGGTGGGACTGCCTTTGGCCCAATTGCTGGACCATGTGGTCTGTCTGAAGAGGTGTACAATGCCGAGAAGCCAGCAGGAGTTGGAGGCAACCTTGTGCCAGGTGTTCAGCAGAGCCCTGGGTCAAGACAGGCAACTTCCAGGAGTTAAGCACAGGGTTGTTACAGTGCAGATGGCTGGAGGTGTAGGACAGTAGGGTCCACGCTGTCAGAGCAGAGGTACCCCGTGACACAATGTCACTTCCTCCCAAACAAACTACCAGTTAATGAGTTGACTATGTGGTTCATTCTTCTCCTCAAAATGATTAAAATACCAAACGTCACTGCTCATACATTTCTACCAGTGCACATCAATCTGCGCATCAAGAGCATCGCTGAATTGTTTTAGATGTGAGTCCATGTCCACTGCAATTGGTGTGGGTCCTCTAGTGACTCAGAGGGTTCTGGAGCAGCAACAGCTGGGCCACTTGTTTACAGTCTGAAGGTTATTTACATGAATTTTTTTTTTTTTAAATGTTATTAATTAGTTCAGTGAACCTGTTTTGTTGTAATTCGAAGTATAGCAGACTGTACAGTATTAATAATTGCTCTGGCCTAGAAAACAAGCCTTTTGATAAACATTAGAGCAATAGATACTGCAGGATGGCCCAACACAGATAATCAGTTAGGACCCTAATAGTATAAGTTTTCCTAAAAAAAAAAAAAAGATCTTGGGATTTTTCAGTTTAGTAAATACTGACATGCTCTTCCTTGCCTTTTGATTTTTTTTACTTCAAATTCTGAAGTTTTGATAGAAAATGCAAGTGTTATAAATTGTCTTAAAGAAACAATGTGCAAACTAGACCCACACAGAGTTGAAATTTTCATTTGGTTGACTAATTCCAGGAAAGGGATCTTCAAGAAAAATAACGTGAGGCATCCTAAAAACATGAAAATAATCAGTGATGCAACAAGAACCTTAGTCTGTACCATAACAGAGCACCAGAAATACTTTCAGTATGAACCGTGAAAGCACTACAGAGACCATAAAAAGCTACCTAGATCTTTTGAAACCACATCAACATCACAAAGAGCCAGTAGTCACATAATGCTGCATTCACTGATTCACATACAGATTTTGGTCAATGTAATTAAAAAAAAACCCCAAAACTAAACCAATTAAAAAAATAAAAACAAACCAGACAACATGGTAAAGAAGAGCTCACCTGGATCACTAAGAAATTCCTCTGAAGTGTTCCACATCCTACCATCCAAGTACAACGTGCCATTGGTAAAGTTAAACTGGGTGTAGTCCCTGACACACTTGTGTCGCAAGTTGCCCATGAAGAGCTGGAGGCCTATGAGGGCAAAGACACTCAAGCAGAAAACGGTCAGGATCATCACATCAGCAAGTTTCTTAACAGACTGGATAAGTGCCCCTACAATGGTCTTCAGACCTAGGGAGATAAAAGCCAAGAGTTTACAGACTGAGAGGCTGAAACATGTTTGCACATAGCTACTTCTCATGATGAAAATCTCCATGGAAGGGAAAATCAAAGGGTTTCTACTATGTGTTTGTAACTGGACAGCAGAAATGAGAGACAAGTGAGTACTACGAACATTTAGCTTGGCCTACTTTTGTCTGGACAAAAGTCTTGGTATTACTCTCACACAAACACTGATTTGAAAATGGAGGGAAAGAACTGGATGGAGGAACAGTGAGATGCAAAAATATTAATGGATAAAGAAAATATGGAATGTCTTTTATATTTTCATGGAGCTTCAGTAAAGGCTGTAAAGCCTAAATCCCATTGACTTTTGAGAATGCGAATTAGTTTTAAATCACTCAGGTGATTCTGATAACTTTATCCCTCACATAAACAGATGAAGAGGTACAGAAATGTTATTTATTCCCTGATTATTTTACATATTTTAGTGCCAAATTCAGCTTGCTGTCCTCATATGAATAATTCCTCTGCCTTCAATTCATTTGCTTAAAACAACAAGAATTTGGGATTAGAAATAAGCCAAATAACATGGGCAATCAAATAAACCCAGCAGAACCTATTTGAGTAAAACAACCTGAGGCTCCAACAATACCAGGGCAAAGTTAATCATTTTATAATATGCTGCCAATGTAGATAAATCATATTATTACAAACACTAAAGGCTTGGGTCACACAAATTAGCTTCTCCTGTGTTATTTCACCCTGTAACACTAGCTTCAGTTTATTATTCTATAAACATACAGATAAAAATAATTATACCATTTTCTCAAAAGATATTGCTCGCTTTTGAAGTGGTCCTGGAGATCAGCACCATTTGAGTTGACTGAATATTACATGAACATGACAAAACACACTCTCTTCAGAAAAAAAGAAAGACCCTTCTTCTAAACTTATGTGCTGTAGTTGGACATTAATATCAGCTGCACGATGGTAGCGATTTTGTTGTTTCTTTTCTATTTATATTTAATTAATACTCAATAAGTAGTAATCAGTGCTTCTGATTGTCACCAGTATGGCAGCAGTAAGAGAAACTGAGTTAAATGGAAAAAAAAAATAGAAAATGCAAAGAGAAAACAGGAAGAATTCTCCTGGGCAAGACTCAGAACCACACTGATTTGCTCACTGAATATGATCATACACATTAAATCTCAGTTCCCTGGAATTCCACCCCAAGACTTTGGCAGCCACAAAGGTTGAGCTAGTGCTGTGTAATTTAAAATAATATGAAAATGTACTTGCGGACTCAGAGGAAAGCAAAATGGGGTTTTGGTCTTGTTTAAAATTCTACCGTTAAGGTAAGGGAAAATGATAATTTCTCAAAGGAGGATGGGCTGCTAGAATGGCCAACAGGTCCAGCAGCCTGAAATATTCCACTCCTGCACAGGGCATTGACACTAGGTTAACCTGTGAATGGTATTAACATCTATAAAATGGACGTTCAGCCGAAAGAGACTGATCCATCGGATGTGGGTAGCCCCGTTTCTCCACTAAACTCTTTGCTTCCCTCTTTAAAGCTAGTTTGGGGCATGGTAAAGAGGGAGAGGTTAGAGAGCAACCTGTTCTACTCCAAAATAAAGCAAAAAAAAATATTGCAGTACAAACATTAGGCAAAAGCTGGGCTTTCATGCTCTCCGCACTCCTCGCCAGAAAGATTTTACAAATGAGGTCAGTTCTATTCAGGTACCTAGAAAAAGGCCAGCTTTGAACTTTTTAGTCCATCTATAGATTGGCTACATATTTTGATGCCTAAAAAAAAGCATAGCTCTTATAATAATCTAGTCTTGTGTTATACCTGAAATGAAAGTAGATTTTTGTAGCCCAATTCTGAAGAACTTCCTTGTCAACCAGTGTTAAACTCTAAGACCAGCCAGGTCTTAACAGGTAGTGATGTGAAATATGATTTGTAAATGCCCTAGAATATTTTTTTATTTTATTTTATCTAGTATCCTCATGTGGTTTTTTAATGGTTCTCATCATTGGCAGTCCTTTGAATGCACAGATGTTTCTTCACTGAAGCTGGGGAAACTTGGGAAGTCCGAATGCAAAACTAGTGTTAAGAAAGGGGAAAAAAAGCCAAGCGACAAATTCTTTTACTGCAGTACCCTTTGTGAAATCCCTGTAGCACATTTATTTGTTTGTAATACAAATACAACCTTGGAGCCTGTATTTGTATCATCTAAGTACACTAATTAATCTTACTCACATGAGCAAGGACAATGGGAGGCCTAATGTTAACAGGGATAATATTAGGAAACAAGACCTACAAAATCCTAATCACCAATAAAGACGATCCGTTTTCCAAATCAGACCCCAGTATTGTTAATTTCAAGGTCATTTTGTGAAACATGTTTTTCTCAGTTTACTTACTGGGGCTTTAAATAGAATAGTAATCCTATACTATTAGTTTTACAAGTTCATTCCTTGCAGGTACCAAATAATTTCTTTATGAGATGGCTTTCTGCTTTATTTATTTATTATTTACAGGGTTCTGAACAGTTTAAGAAAAGAATGCTTTAGTAATACAACTGCTGCAATTAAAGACTATTCAAAAAATAGCTTGTACTCTGCCTCCTAGATCCTTGTCTAAACTTACCAGGATAACCATCTGAGCAGCAGTATACTTACAGGCTAACTGACTTTCTCACCCTTTAAAAACAACACCTGCCCAGAAAATAAAGTATTGTACATCAAGTTGCTTGGCACAAGTCATTGTTAAGCAAAGTGTTTATATCACCCTTCATTTAAACTTTGTGCCATGTAAATGGAAGGGCTAAGGGGAAATAAGGACACCCAGAACCTCTTGTAGGTGCTCTGCATTTCTCTGAACCAATCTCATGTTTTGTAAAAGCAATGCTAGATGTATTCAAATTTAGAGCACTGTTAAACCTTCTAGATAAATAATCCTTCTTTGAAATAGTGCCAGTGAGAGCACTGCAATATAGCTTAATAAAAGATACTATTTATGGGGCATTAAAGGCATTTACTTAATTCTTGCAAGTCAAACATCAAACCAGGCAGCATGCAGAAAAAAGTGAGGATGTGATCCACAGCTGAGTAACATCTATGCCCGTTAATGACAATAGGGCTATAGATCACTCCCTATGGAGTAATTGATACAAGCTTGTCCTGAATCACTGAATTCTTTCCATACTTCTGGGCCAAATCCTACTTGAACGACATGAAAAACACCACAAGATCCAAAATCAGTAGAATGAGGGCTGTATAGCCAGTCTGACACCTGTGGAAATTAAGAAGGATTTGGCCCAAACATTCCTGTTAATGCAGGTAGAAAAAACCACATTCAGAGGTTAATCAAATAATCAGTTTTGAAATGCAAATTGAAAACCATAGAAAATGCAAGCAACACCAAACAATGAGAAATGGCAAGATTCCACAACACCATCCATTCCTTCTACAAGATGTGAGAAAGTATTAGCATAATTCAGTATGACATCCATACCAGATGTTGGCAATCACCTACAGAACATCAGACACTTTCATGCAGAGTCTGGAAACAAGCAAGGAGAAAAAGCAAAAACAACGACAAAAAAAGTGTGAGACTTGCACCATAGTTGTCCTCACCTAGCCTACTACATCTCCTGAGGATACACGTGGGTCTTGTAAATGTCTGCATGAGTCATGTGCACATACAGACAGAACTCCTCACTCTTGATGAACGCGTTTTGCTATTTGCCACTGAGACATGGGGCAGCAAAGAGTTTAATAGCATCTTGTCAAACCTCAATGGTTGTCATCATTCCTGTAGACCATCTTTGCATGGAAATGAGACTGTCAGGCCAGTCTCCCAGGAAAACACAAATACGTCATATAGTTCTCACCTCTGGGATAGTTACTTCTCAAATTAAGTGATTCACCCACCAGAAGAATGACATTTATCTCTCTGCAGGAGGACTTCAGTGAGATTGAAGCAGTGAACAAGGGTCAGTCTTCTCCACACAGTCTTAATTCTTGTGCTCCAAGCTCTGTTCTGGCTATCAGTAAGGTACTGGATAATATTCACAGCACTATTTATAGCCTTTAGACTCACACTAACTTAAATGGGAGCTGGATCAGGCCCCAAAGTGCCTTGGCCCAATTTTCTATGAGGTCACCTTTTGCCGGTATCCTGTCATTTTATATGAGATGTCTGTGATATACATGCCTGTTCCAGAAAGAGCAGGGGAGCTTCTCTAGGTACAGGTATTTCACAAAGTCCTTGTGATGATGATGGCCTGCATTTTGCAGGTGTTTGATGGGCAGGCATAGGAGGGTGTACCTAAGGAATTTATATTACCTCAGTTAGTAGTTATCAAAACCATTGGTGGTTTCCATGCAGATAAACTATGATCTGAGACCCTCTACTGTCCCAGGAAAGGGTCCTAGTGTGCACACTGGGACTTGGAAGCACTGGTAATGGGAGACAAAGGAGTGACTTCAGTGGATTGTTCTGCTGCTGACCATGGTTCCTATCTAGATTGAAAACGAATGAATCCAGTTGCCATGACAATGTGCAAGATGCTAATTAATACATACAATCACTGAGAGTTAAAGGTTTTATGCTCCCATAGAGAAAATGTTACTATTTCTAAGTACATAAACATAAGGGATATATGAAGAAATTAAAACCTTTTTTCTTTAAGTGAGCCTGGATAAAGAGATATTCAGCTACTGTACAGAGCTTGCTTTCTCTTGCTATCACGGGCAACTGGAAAACAGAATGAAATGGGCATAATCAGTGTAGAAAAGGGAAAATCGAGGGGATCCATGAAGGTTCTCCAGCACGTTAAGGGCTGCCACAGAGGTTAAGGCAGTGACCTGATGTCCTACACAGTGGCTGTAGGGTAAACAATTGATAATGCACCAAGAGAGAGTGAGGCCAGATGGGCAGAGACAGGACCTGCATGTGATCGATGACCCTGGGGAGCAGGAGATACTGGCATGATGGCAACCAAACTGAGCCCCCGATCTCCAGTGAGCAGGAAGCACATTGCTTGCTGGTAGATGCTAATATTTGTGTAGCTGAATCTGGATCTGAACTCATCCTCCCAGGGCAAATCTAACAGCAAAAGCAATGAAGGGCCGAAACAGACTTCTCAGGAAGATCTGAGATGTCCACCTTTGGAAGGATTGTTAGAACAAGTCAGGCGATAAATACCATGCCAGGTCTGAACTATAACTAAACTCAGCCTTTGTCCAGGCTGGTTGGACTAGATGATCTTTAGAGGTCTCTTCCAACCTCTATCATTCTGTGATTGGGTGATTTTGTGACTCATAGTTTAGGAGTCTTTTTGAGTCCATGTCCCCTGAACGTCCCTGCGCCTGCTTGCGCACTTAGAGCCAGACATTAAAGGTAGGTGAGATTTTTAAAAGCACTAATTGTTAGCTTTACGGACTCCCTCTGGAGTCAATAGTAAAACTCATTGATTTCAAGTGAAGCAGAATGCCTTTGAAAACCAGCCTCTAAGTGCTTTGCTGGACAGAAGCCTTACACCACGGAGGACTTGGCCCATTACTTTCGGTAAGCAATTTCACTGAGCATGATGAGGCCAAGTATGTTTGTGCAAATATAACTACCTGATGGAAAAGCGTGATCAATTTTATTGAGGAAAAGCTTAGATATTTGCAAAGGAGAATACATCTCAGCATTCTTCACCTAAGATGTAAAAAAGGAAGCAAAAATAACCACCATCTCCTTTCTCTAGCAGTTGAAGCCAAAAATTCTCATGAAAGATATTAAGTGTTCATCATCTTTGCACTTTTAAGCCTACCGTGGAAAACTATTTCATCTCAGGATAAGCCTATGTTATCATTAAAAACCTCAGACTGATCTCCAAATAAATCACAGCATCATGCCCAGGATTTCTTTTAAAATACATATGTCTAACTGAAAAATGAACTGACTCCTCTGAAATTGTCTGCTAACTTTGAAAAGAAACCTTAACCTGGTTTTACAGGCAGCTAGGTGTTCCGTGGCAATTTGTAGCACAGCTGTAATTTAAACACAGTCTGAGCACAGGTAATCCTGACAATAAAATCTAAGGCCAGATATTCCATTAGCATATCCTTCTGCAGTTATGTCAGCAAATAATTTAGTTACTAGTAGCTAAAAAGGCAGTTATCAAAAAAGTAATGAAATAGTCAGAAATAAAAAAAAAGGAATGTGAGTTATTATGTATTACACTAATAAATAAGTTTTCTTTTTTTTTTTCCTATTAACCAACAAATGGCACAACTCAGTGTTCAGTATCACTGAGGCATTGCTGTATTTTTAAGCAAAGTTTTCCTAAATTGCAATACCCCTTTTTTTCCCCACTAAATAACCAGCCAAAATGTAACATTTGATGTAAAATAAGCTTCAGCTGCAACTCTGATATAGGAGAGCAGAAAATTGCTATATATATAACTCAGCAAAATTGACAAGCTTGCTCTGAAGCAGCTCAAGCTTGAGACAAGATGGAAAGTGAAAGGTGACCCCTGGAGAATGGCTGTCCCTTCAAGTTAGTCTTCAAACTGCTAGCAAAGGAAGCTAGGAAAGGATGGTTTTCTTTGTGATTAGCCACTACTTTCTCACATGATCTTTAAAACTGTGCTCAACTTTCTGTTTCCCAATGGGAAATTAACTAAATAAATAATCAATCCTTTCTCAAGGCAAATACAATTAGAGAAAACTTAAAAACCCCTCCCTGCCAATAGATTATTCTTTTTAAAGACAAAAATTAAGACAGGAACTGATTTAAAGGAATACCAGACCTACTGAATGACCATCTTAAAGTATCCTTTAAAAGCTGTAGTTTGACACACACTTTCAATGAGAAGTACCTTCCTTTCTTTAGTAATCTCACTGATTTTCATTATTTGAATGTTGGAGTGAGGGAGTAAGCCCTACACCCACAGATAGCTTTAAGACCTCAAATCCAGAATTCCCATTTCTAGGTTGTACTCCACGTGAGTGCTGGTGACTAGTTGTAATACACATCCCTATAAATTTATACATTTTTTTGATTTATATTATAGTATAGATGTTCATAACACAACAGGTAGAAAAGTCTTTCTAACCTTAAAGAGCTAAGTGTGAGAATCTGAGCTGTTCTCTCAACGTTTTGAACATTTTTGACATGTAATTGCCAACATCTGTTCAGGATTATCACCGATAGAATCTACCATGCATGGCTTTTGCTATCTTCTCTACCTTGTCATGCAGGTTGAGATGTTAAACACTGAGGCTGAATGAGACCTGTCCATAGATAATGCATGGCAAGAAAGTATTGTCATATGGTTAGTCCTCAGTGGACTCATCTCTGCATAAATTACTGAATAGTAAATATTACTTATTAAGAAATAGTAGCAATCAGATAAAAAGTTACCAAAAAAAGTTTCTTTCACTACCAGATCTGTATTAAAACACTGTTGGTGTTTTGTTTGTTTTCTGGTTTTGTTGTTTGTTTTGGGGGGGGGGGGTTTGTTTGGTTTTTGTTGTGGTTTTGGTTTTGCTTTGGCCTTTTTTTTTTTTTTGTGAGGAATCATATTCTTGAAAATATGAGAATGTGAGTTGATGAAACACTGAACCTGATGAAATCAATGATGAAACATTTGCTGCTCTCTCCAGAGTCCAAAATTTAAAGAGTGTTTCTATCACATGCAAATAAATAAACACCATGACAAATGAGGCTATCTGAGCCTGCAGTCTTGAAACCTCAGCTCACAGCACAGATTTAGATTCCCCTATCGATGAGCTCTTACACACGAATATGCATTTTGAGGTCATTAACCTTCCATTTTGAAAAATCAATATCCAAAGACTTTTAAAGAGTTTCATTGCCATTTTCATATGGTTCATGAATGAGTACTTTATGTACGTGACCCACAAGCCAGCACATACCGCCGTTCTTACAGCAGGACTCGTCTTAGTGAGGGCTGTAATTTTGAAGGCACTCTAATTCCTTCTGCCCACAAAACCAGTATTGGAAAAACATATGAAAAAATATGTTCTATTGACAGGTCACATTCCCTACATTCCTCCATTTCCTGATCAGTATCTATGGTTAAGTCATCTGTAATTACTGTGTTTACTACTGGAAATGGCATGTAGGCTTTAACTGCAGCCGGAGTGTTTAACCTGATTTTCACCTGAAATGACTGAGATTGTTTTCAGCGCCCGCAGTACTCTGAACGTTCGTAAAGCTGAGACATTGCCCAGGTCCACAAATTCAGTTATGTATCTGTAACAAGGGAAAGTCACACACAGACAATGACAAAACACCAGCAAAAAAAAACAACAGTCAAAGGGACAAAGAGAGACAGAGAAAGAATCACTTGTAGCTGAGAGCCAAAACGTAAGGATCAGGGCTTCTTACCTGGGATTACTGAAATAGTTTTTAAAGCTCTCAATACCCTGAAAGTCCGAAGAGGTGAAACACTGCCTACATTCACAAATTCTCCTACATACCTGTAGAATTAAGTCACAGTTATTTGGAATTATACAATAGAGTACGAGACCTGTCTGAATGAAGAATGCATTCATACATAGCAGGAGCAAATGCAGCCAAATGAGAGGTGCATCCACTTTTCAGGCTGTTCTTTGATACCATTTCTCCTGGGATTTTCATAATACACATTATTTCAAATGTTTCTTGAACTATTGAACTTATCCTTTAAAACTACTAGGCGAACTTTGTTATCACGCTGTTCGGGTTTAGATACAAGTTTCTACCATTATATAATTTAACAAAAGATTCTTTATAGGGAGGGGAAAAAAAAAAAAAAAAAAAGTTATTTTGCTGCTCTTAAAAAAAATAAAAGCTTCAAATATCCTAGTAATTTTCACATATTAGATTCTGCAGACTATGTGTAGGACAACATCAGAAAATATCTGTGCAAATGTTTCTACGGGGTTATGAATTCTAAGATGCTGTACTCTGTGGTAAAGCAGATACTGGTTTCAAGAGATGCTTAAAATTTTGTTTTCTACAACAAATCCATTCCCTTTGGCTACAGGAACAAAGATTTTGAATGGATATAATTGCAATCCTACTAAAAACTATTTATGATTAAAATACCAATCCCAGCTCCTCAGTGCCATGTCCATTTTGGTCATTGTAAAGACCCACACCACACCTGAGCTAAATACTTCCAGGAGGGGCGGTTATGGAACGAACTTGATTTTACTGGTGGTGTACAAAATTATTTCCTCCAAGCCAGTACACAGCAAAAGCATTGTCATCACTGTAATTTCTGAACAAAAGAGCTCTTGTATCTTTTAATTTCACTATCAAACTTCTATTACATTTCATTTACATATTCTACTCCTTTGAGGCATTTTTTTAACACAGGAAGGAAAAAACTCACCTGGTTATTTTACAAAGCCTGCTTACGTGGGCTTTGTGCAATGGCCTCTAGGGAGGACAAAGCATCCTCTCCATATCTGCTAATCCAGATTATAGCCTGGAAGAGCAAAATCGCTTCCCCGCTTCATAATCTCATAAGGGAGCCTAGGCAAAGATTTACCTGTTTCCTCCCCAGGTTTACCCAGTGCTTTTCTCCCAAAACCTTCTGCAGTGTGCAAGAGTGGAAAAAAATAATTTGGGGAGAAGCAATAGCATGGGAATATGCTTTTGCTGACCAGAGATTTGTAAAAACACACTATTAATACATGAACAAGCATATGAAACAAATGCTACTACTGCTTGTTCACAGTACTTAATTAAGATTTATTTTGGCCATTTCTTGGATGAAATTGCAGCAGACAAGCTCCTCCATACTGGGGACTGAGCAGCAACTCCAGTTCCCATCCTGAATCTTCCTGCTAGCCAGGGAATTGCTTATTGCCTTTAAGCTTTTGGCAGGGCTTTTCCAACCCAGAGTTAAGGCTGCCTTTCCCTTGCCAGTCACTTGTCTGGAAAAGAGTGATCTAAACAGGGACAGTTTCATAATCTTCCCTGAACTCACTCATGGCCCCACAGAGGGTCACAGGCCATGGCTGTGTCTGCTAGCACAGGGTGGGAGAAAAGCCCTGGAGACCTATGGCACCTCTTCAAACTACTCTCTGTGACCCAATCTATGCCATTTCTGCCCAAACGAGGAACTAAGAAGTAATTTTGCAATAGCTGTAAAGCAAGTAATGGTCTTTTCACTGTAAAATCCATCAGTGAAAGAATCAGATTTTCTGTTAGCTCAAAACCCTCGGCCCATCTAAATCTCATGACTCCTTATCAGGATCTCCCATTTTGAAACCTCATGCTATCTTTGTTTCAGACACAGAATTATCTCTAGCATCACACTAGCTACAAGCAAAGACAGTACCAGAGTTACCTGTGTGATCAATCTTACTTTAAATTACTTGCAAATTGGATTTATATGAAGGATAAATCATATCAGAATGGAGTCCATTATCCAACGCTCTGTACTATCTGCAGCTTGCATACTTGCAAAGGAGGTTTCATTGTGCATATTGCAGTCACTTAACTCTCTCACTGCTGCCTATGGGCTCAAGGAAACACTATTTGTTTTCTATTTCAGAATTCTTTTTTTGTTTGTTTCCTTTATTCCAAAAATGTTAGTGTAATGTTCCTTAAAGTAAGAAAGAATAGGAATGTTGGTTCTGAAGAGTGCAGCTATTGCTACAGTTTGATATTGAGAACTTCAGGGTTTTGGTTTGTTTTTTTTTTTTTCAGTTGCAACCCTCCCATTTTAGGGATCTCCTAATTAGTAGATTAAATACCTTTTGGAAAGAAAATTGAAATGTAGCTAGGAAAGAAAGCACAGATACCCAAGCCTCTCATTAAAGAGGCCCTAAAGAAGTTTTCATGAATCCTTGGGTTGGAGCACCGAGTGGTCATTCAAGTCTAGAATTATAAAAGAAAAAAGATGTGCAAGCCTACAATTTCTGGGTACCAAATCCTCATTCTTACCAGCAAGAAATGAGTTCACATCTGGGCAACTGTGCTCCTCAAGGCCTGTGCAAACCTTCACATCTTTCCAGCTCCCTAAGTCCCAAACACCCAGAGATGATGTGGGGAGAATTTAAGGAATATTCAGACCTTGTCCCACACTGACTCTTCAAACTCAAATTTCAGTGACAGGAAATGAGATGTTCCCACAGCAGTTCTGCAGAACTGGAGGTGATGCCCCAATCTACACCTTAGCTGAGAAGATGAGGTGGAGCAGATGAATTGCCAAAGAGGCAAGCTGTGTCTCCTCTTGTCCTTTCTACCTGTCAGAAAACTCCTTCCCTTCTAGAACAGAGGGAACCCATGCACAGAAACTGCTCTCAGCAGGGGGGTTGGACTAGAAGACCTCTAAAGGTCCCTTCCAACCCAGACATTTCTATGATTTTAAGAAACTCTCCATGTTGTGCTGAGTTCAGAGGCCTACAAATAAAGTAATGTCCGAACTCATAAACAGAGGTACTCTCCTAGCTTGCTTTTACCATCCATCTGATGCACAGAAGATCAGGCTGGTGGTGCTTTGTCTTGTTCTACCCTGCCTCTAAATGTTGCAGGAGCATTGCACTTAACACTGCTTGAGGAAGAGTTGAGCTCTGAAAAATACCGAATGTGTGCTGACCTCCAAAAGCTCCTCCCCATCTGCACTGCTTTTTTATTTATTTATTTTTTTTTAAAAAGCTTATCATGATGCCCAGATGTCAGTTCAGCCAAATCCATAGGTATGCAGTAACAGATACCAGGATCTAGCCTAGGGCTGGCTTTGATCCAAAGCCTACTAAAATAAATGGCAGTCTTCCTGACAAAGTCCACACAGATTTTACACATCTTCATACTATTCTACTAAATGTTGCTAAGGATCACAGTATATCTCAAACTGGAAGGGACTCATAAGGATCACTAAGTCCAACCTGCTGCAACTTGCAGGACTACCTAAAACTGAACTATATGACTAAGAGTGCTGTCCAGACACTCCTTTAATATTGGTCCTGATCCCTGCGCCCTACCAGACTTGTGCTATCAACTTCAGTGGCCCTCACTGGTGTTTGAACTATGTTCAGTTGAATGTTTCTTTTCCACTTTTGGTTCAATTCAAATACCACGGGGTCAGGTGTTCAGCTCAAATGTCAGTGTTAACAGGCTTACATCTCACTTAACACTGTGAATTATGAGGCTAAAGATGGCAGTGAGAACTAAACTAAAACTAGAACAGAATATAGGTATCATGAAGCAGAAAATAGAGGGAGATCAGATGGAATCCTTCTAGTAGTAGAAAATGGGGCCTTTCAGGGCATCTCTACTAGCCTCCACTTCAAGATGACATGCTCTTTGTGTGCTTTTCTCCATTTCTTGGCCATGAACAGAATCTGGATTTCTAGCTCAGATGGAGTGTCAGACATCTGCCTTTGGCCAGAGCCTGGGCTGATCCAGTGTCTGCTGCAAGTGTTGGCTGACTGCTCCCCTATCCCCTAGATGTCACAAATCCATCAGCTCCTTCAAAGCATCGGAACCCCACATGTCCTGCGTGAACTCTAACAATCTAAGTAGAAGTATACAGCTGAAGGGAAACAACTTGTTGGGAGGCCAAATTTCTATTGCCAAGATAACGTTTCATAGGCCTTTAAATTAATTCTCTATCATAGTAAAATTGTAATTACTTTCAGGATGAGGAGGGTTTGTGCAGGGAAGAAGAATGTGGAAACAGCTTTGGGGGTGGTATGGAGAGAGTATAAGTAGGGGTTTACATACATGGGTATTCAGTCACACTTAAAACTTTCTATTCAAGGGTCTGAAACTTCCAAAAACTACATGAGATAGGCAAATATTAGGGCATATTTTAAAATATCTGCAGAGCACAGATTTCTCGAAAATAGTCTAGTGAATTGAGAATAAAGAATGAAGAATTCCTCTGACTTCCTTCTCTGAAAACACTCAGGAAAAAAAAATCTCCTTCCTAATCCATTTCAGTATTTTCTCATTTTCAATAGAATTTGGGTAAAAAAAAAAAAAAAAACAACACCCAGACAACTATTTTATTGCCGTCTTGAAAAATATAAAAGTGCTACTTACGCCATAACAATGACACTGAAATCCAGCCAGTTCCATGGATCTCGAAGGAAGGTGAATTCTGTCATGCAAAATCCTCTCGCCAATATTTTTATCAATGACTCAAAAGTGTAAATGCCAGTGAAAGTGTACCTGGGGAAAGTGGCCAAGATAAGCAAAAGCATTAGCAAACAGTAGATAGCAGGAATGGCAGAGGCACACTCAACCCAATACTACTCACATGAGACACTCCTGCCCATCTTGTTGGGGTTGCTCATGTCAGTCATGCCTGCAGCACTGGGCTGTGTATGAGCAGCTCCATGTGTGGACCAAGGAACATGTAAGAAATGGGAAAGTGCTCATGACAGCTGCAGGATGAAGATAATTTTCACCACAGGGTGTACCTTGTTGAATCCTCACTCCTTGAGTCCAGCATGAACATGCTGCTAAACTGGGCTACAGGACTTTTTGAAACTCTGCCTGTAATGACCCATGAAAGAGGAATGGCTTATGCCACATTCCTCATTGTTTCTTTAATTTGAAGTAGGGTGGCTCGTACCTCATCTCTTCCCACCGAGGATATTTTGAAGGACAAAAGGTTAAAATATGTCACCACTTGGTTTTATTAGATAAAAGGGACATTCTTCCTGCAACTTCCCTTGTGTTTCTTATGGTAAATCTCACCAGCACTCAGAATTAAACAAAAGAGTTTTTTACTCCTCACTGAAAAGGAGTAAACCAACTCCCACATGAATATTATATGAAGTAATTTTGACCTGCTAACAGGGAAAGAGACACGAGGGTGGTTTTTTTTTCCCCCATAGTAAGATGTTTATTACCAACACCTTCTTGACTGCAATGATTTTTGATAGAACATACATCTTACCTTTTGTAATAGAGATCGTACTTGTAATAACATTTAGCAAATTCTCTGTGGAGGACATTAATGTATCTGACTTGAAACATTTAGATCTGAATGTACCCAGGGGTCTACCTACCATGAGACATACTTAAGGGCATACAAAACCTCTTTTTTTAATGTTTCTACCTGAAACACCTAGCCCAATGGGACTAGGTATTCTAGTCCGTATCTTAATAAAAATAATAAATATTTAGTATCCACCACTGTCAGTCCCTACCCCTTTTCTCCAAATGAAGATTCAGATGATACCTAAGCCTATTAAAAAAAGCCCAACCAAACACCTAAAATCCCATAAAACACAAATCTTGCAAGTCGTGATGTTAAGGGCTTTCAGTGGAAGCACTAGGTTGAGTTTCCCATTCAGTCCCCCCACACTGGTAGCTATAGTGTTGCCACCACACACAAAACTGTAACAGTTGGGATATATATAAAACTTGTTTGGTAAAAAAAAAGAGTGTAAGCAATTAAAGGTGGTATTCATTATGCCTAGAAAGGAAATGTCTTCTCTTAGCTGTATTCTGCTGATCTTCAACTGGGCACAGAGATAGTGGCAAATCTCCCATCCTCCTGCCATCGTGTCACAGCAGAGCTAGTTACATGCATTATAAAACTTTAGTATGCTCCATCTTAAAATGGAGATTAGCAGGACAGTTTTTGTGCAGTATTGAGCAATATGGGCATTAAATGTTTCTTGTATCTCCCTTCTGACCATACATCTAGGCACTATGTTGTATCCGACTGTTCATGGCTCCTATTTAGTTTTGCTGTGGTACTTCAAATATAGGTCACCATGTGACAGTCTCTTTAAGCATGTGTATTCAGTAATACATGCAGAAAACACATGCAAAGAATTAAAAAAAAATACTTAACGGTACATAAGCTCATTAAAATGATAAAGTACTTGTGTTTATTCAGCATGTCAGATGGTTTAATTGATTGTATAATCATCATCTAATTCTAAATAGATCGGGCAAAGTCCTCCAGCAACTGAACAGCTTCTTTAACAACAGAAGTCAGGGGTTCTAAAAACCAAAATAAATTAGTGGAGGGAAGTTCAATTGATTTCTATTTTTCAAAATGGTAAGAAAAATGTTTTAAAGGAAGAGCTAGGACAAATATTTGCACAAGGTCACTCTTGTATCCCTTGTGAGTCTCTGAACAGTAGAAGAAAATGGATTAAATGTATCTTTTCCAAATCCAATATTAATCAATTCGAATTACAGTTCATTGGGTTATTTTGCTCCTCAAAAGCACTTGACTTTGATTTCATTCTATACATTTGAGGAGGAAAAGCTGAGAGGTATGAGGGGACACGGGAGAAAAGGAAACATGGAAGGATTTACTCCATGCTGCACAAGTCCATTTGCATTTCTGCTCTACATTTCTTGCGTGCCCTGCTTAATGCACTGAAAAAATCATCCACGTTTTCTGGCATACAGAAGACACAACATGCACTTTGATATTTTCCTCCAAAATGTTTGAATCCCCAGCTGCAGACCCACAAATTTTGACTCACATGGAAAAGGACAACATCAGGGGAAAAGGAAAGTCACAGACATACTTGGGGGTACTTAACTACACAGAAATGCATGAAACATCCTGGGATCAGGATCTTATTGCAATCGGATGAAATATTTGGTTCAGTGATGTCTATAATTAGTAATTTATGGCCTAGAAGATATGCCCTGCATGATTTTATTAAACCTAAAATAAGGGCATTTTACTGTCTTTCCTTACAGTCCTGAGTAGACCAACCACCAGGCTATGGAGCAGCAGATGGCTGTGTTTATCATATGTCAGTCAAAAATAAAAAGTGTGTTCTGATTGGTTCAATGAGCCAAAATAATTGTTTAATGCACTGTAGGTTGATTAGCTTGTGCATCTGGTATCTGTTTCTAAGAGGAATATTTCAAAGGAACTTAAAGACATGGAAAAGGGCTTTCTGAAGCCCATTAGCCTCTTTTAAAATTAATTAAAAAAAACCCCAAACAACCAAACAAAAAAATGCCAAAAAATACCCCCCTCCAAAAAAAAAGGAAAGAAAAAGAAAAGAAAACAAAACCCAACCAAATCAAACAAAAGCAAATCCAAACCTTCAAGTGATTTTTTTCTTTTTTTCCCTAAAGGTTTGACAAGCTAAAAAAGACAGGAATCCTCATAATTTTATGCTTGCTTATAAAACACACCTAACCAACAGTTACGGGGGAACACTTCTCATGATGTGCTCAGTCCAAAAGATACTTTCACTTCCAATAATTTTCAGTTTAAGGACAAAACTAAGTATGTCCAGGAAGTATTTTCTGAAATAATTCAACTTAAATCCATCAGCCTATTATAATGTGCCCAACCACTGAATCTGGCCAGTTCTCCTCATACATGATTTCATTCAGGTGTAGCATAGCAGATGCATTTCACAATAAGTATGAGCTTGGTAGACTAAAAATTTTTATTCTACTTACTAAGGGAGGTTTCACAGGCAACAAACACCTGGAAAAACATTTTGTCAGGACAGATGCTATGGTCAGTATTACTGGAAAGAAATTAGACAACAGCAAACAAGATAAATAGAAGAATGTAACAAATGGAAGAGGAAGGACAAGATATGGACAGGGCAGCTGTAAATGAGCAAAGGATACTTACTCAACATATTTATTCCACGGTGGGGTCTCTGATTGTGCCATGAACACACAATTAGTTAAAATAGTGCACATAATAAACATACTGAACAATGTAAATAAGTGAATTAAGGAAAACAACAGGTTATAAGACTTCATAAATTGTCATTTCACATAAGATGTGACAGTTCACTCATAACTTCCAAGTTGCTTAGAAAGAACTATAGACACTTGTTTGTAAGTACATAGGAAACAAATAATTAAACTTACAAAAATGAGGGAAATTACCCTGCCTTTTTTTTTTTTCCTTTGCTTACATCTTTTATACATACTTTATACAGTAAACAAGTGTACTTTATACAGTAAACAAGTGTACTGACTCTGCAGTCTTCTGAAAATACAATACCCCAAATTTACAGCTGTGTTGGTCAGATAACAATGTGCATAGGTGCACAACTTTGGATGAAAAGAGGGATTAGTCTCATTTAAGTATCTACAGAAAAACCTATGTCTGCAAATTCCCGTTTTATTTTGTATCCTGAAACATTTCTCAGGCACTAGAACAAGTTTTAAATCTGTTCTTTCTAATGGGCTTGAGGTCTCACTTTCAGTATAAATTTTCACCAAGAGCTAATACAAGTTTCAGAGCACTAATTTTAAGGCTTGGTCTGCAAACCCGCTTGGCAAATATGAGGTCTTGGTCTACAGAGCTGACTGCCTCAGTGGAGGCACCAGTTACCTAACTGGAAGCTAAAACAAACCTCCCAAGTACTACTCCCTTGTAGGAGTTCCCAAGTTAGTCCATGCTAAGCTGAGGCCATAAATACAAAAAGGAGACCCCTAAATCAAATTCCTGAAACTGAAAAGATAGTTCAGTGAACTGCGCTCCTAAAAACACACGACACTTTCTGTAAAAAAAATAAATTAAAAAAAATTGCAAAACATGACAGGATTTTCCTGCATAAATAGTAGATCCTGTGCTACTGGAGAGAAATCCAGCTAGTGAGTTCAAGTGGACAGAAGATAAAGCAAAGGAAAACGGCCAACACCTTGGTCAACAGAATGAGACCCTTCACAGAGAGGAACAGTAGCATCCAAATGTAAGTTTCTTTCGTCTTTGCTTTTTTTTCCCCACCTCTTTACTGATCCCATTGGTGTTACTTTTTGTTTGAGAACAGCGATTGAAGAATATAATTTCAAACATGTGTTCTGAAATATCTGCATGAAAATTGTCCTTTCACAGGGCCAAAAATCTCTGCTGAATACAGAGTGGAACATTTTCCGATGGGCCACACAAGCAACTATGAGGTTAAATTGGTAGTAACCAACCTGCGTATTCCCCAGTGCCATCACAGAAAGCAGTAATTGGACTCAAAGGGACTGCTCATCTCACAAACATTTTCCACTTCTGGGCCAACACGTTCTACAGAAGGACTGGGAAGGCTATCTGATATCCAGTCACATTTTCTCACGTCAGCTTGAGATATGTTTCTATAAGTTGTGTCCATCTGGTTGACACAATTAGGTTGGAAGCTGCAGCTAGTATAGAAAACACTGGGTTACTTTTCCAGTTACATTGAAATGCTATCAAGACAACAATAGTAAAACAGAGCAGTTATCTTCAGGACATGCCAAACAAACACCACATTCCAATTCCAAGAAAAGAAATTCCTCTATAACCATTCGTTTCAGGATCACTGGTCTGATTTATACATCTTTCTTTGTAGTATAAGCTGAATCAAACAGCGTTCCCAGATGCTCATGTATAGGCAGGTGTCATCACCTTCTCATTCAAACACCAAAGAGAAAATACCAGAGAACACAGGTTGAAAAAGGAAGGGGTCAATTTTGGGGCATCAAAACACACTATGAATTCAAACCAAGTTTCATGACCAAGCTGAAAACTACAAAGAACATAAAACAATGAAACATTTCAGCTGGTTATGCACTGAAGTCAGAGATCTCTGTTAAACAAAAGAGAAAACAGAAATTCCTACAGAAAGAAAATTATCATTCCTACCTGAAATGTAATGCAACTGTTCACATTAGAAAAAGTCAGTGATGATGATCTAGTCAGACAGGCCAAAGTAAAGGAGATAATATAATATATATATAATATAATAAGTTATATTAGCGGCATTGTCTCTTACCCATCTTCAAATGTCTATTAATTCCAATTTCTGATAGCCTAGTGATCCAGAAGCATGGGTTGGACTCTTGTTATAGACCACAAACCCAACATAATAAGCTACTCATCAGGATCCTTTCTGCAATAAATTAAACCTATTATTTCCAATTTGAAGTTACAGAATAGGCTTTGTGCAAAATGATTCCAAAAGTTATAAATTTTATCTTCAAGCACAAAGATATTGAGTCAAACATGGCATACTTCTATTCTAGACTTCATTATGATGGATAATTGTTAATTAGCAGACTGAATACTAGAGGCTTTTTAAGTGATCATTGCCAAATTACATATAATATGAGCAAGCAAAGGTTAGTCCCAATCAATAGTACACATAATTGGTGCTTCACAAGGTCTCATTTTCCCTTACGGAGGAAAAATGCATAAAATCAGATGGGAGGAATGTTGCAAGCAAAAAAATATGAACAAAGATTGGAAATTCTTTAAGAAAAATTAAAAAAAAAAAGAGCCATAATCCATAATTCTAGTATCAAAGGAGGTAATTTTGGTGAAAGCCTCATTCTGGATCAGTGGCAAACTATGAGCCACTATCTATAAGACCTAGAAAAACTATATATAGCAATTGCTATGGATTTTATAAAGGACAGCAAACTGCTTGGAGAATCTAAGGAAAGAACAGAATGCTCCTTGGCTTGCAGGCAAGAACTAAGAGGGGTCTTTAAAGCATAAGGCATCAATGAAATGTTAACAGTGGCTTAATCTTATTAATAGGTGAAGATAGTAAATAAAGATGTTCATAATTGGTAATAATGATGCAAAAGACCAAAAAAAAAAGTGTTCATAGGATGGGATGCAGACCTACACTCTCTATGTCCTCTATGACAGAAAATGGACCAGGATGTTTTTCTGAGCAGTTGTCTAGGCCATAGTCTTTTCATGAGGCCTCCTAGACTCTGAAGAGGAGGAGAAATACCTAGAAGGGGTTTAGGGATATATTATTAATTGAAGCAATTACCATTACTAAGAGACTGTGGATATTTTTTCCCCTTAAAAGGTTATATTTTTGACTGACTAGACTAATCTGGTTTGGCTGGATAAGCAGTGAACGTACAGAATGTGACCCCCATATATATATGTATATACACACATATGATGATTTTACTCTGTCCTCTCTACTCTGTCCTACTGATGGCCTTCACGGTACACTCAATGACTGGAGATGGAAATAAGGCATCTACTAAGAAGTGGCTTCAGACACTTACGTGACAAGGCATCATTTGTTAATACCCTTTTTTTGTCTTTTGCCCTGGGGAAAATAAAAATTGCTTGATTACGCTCAGGCAAGACAATAGATCTGGCTCCCAGATTCACGTTTGTGATATTATCTGCTTGAGTACTTGCCAATTCAGGCTCCTTTCTGCCTGGGATATTGACCACCTGCTCAGCCAATTGGCCTTTATGTTTCAGGTTGACCTGAAGGGTCTTTATCGACAGAAAACAAATCAGTGCCTAATGCAGGAAGTTCACTGTGGTTTCACTGGGACTGGAGCTGTTGCCCCATTCTTGTGCTTGCCAAAGATTGAGCTGTTTGCTTTCCTGATACAATCAACACAAGGCAATAACTTGGGTCTTCTTTGGTCTAAAATGCTCTTTGCATTGTGACCTTCCACTCCCCAAATTTTACACTCCTTATCTGACCACATTTCTGTTCCTGTTCCTTTGGAAGTCACACCTCTGTGGTCTTTATCTTTGGAAGCAATTTGATAAGGATTTCTTGCATATTTATCTTCCGGCTGACTGCTACCAAGGGCATGTAATTCCTATGTATTACACATCCCTGTGACCTCTTGTCTTCAGCAGACAGTGTAGAAGAAAATAAGCAGAGGACAGAACAGGCCTCCAAACCTGGAGGCAATATTCACATATATACAGGGTTTTTTCCTAAGAAGCTCAATTTGCAGATTCTTCTCTCAGCCATACCTGTGCAAATTCATTGACCTCAATTAGCTTCAGCAAGGCTGTGCTGATGTAAGTGAACCTAATGAACACTCTTGGGCTCTGGGTATGCAGCAGCATGCACTGCACTGCTTGCACGTATAACTCAATCCATAAGCAATCCCTCTCTGCAAAATTCTATGGTGTATTCTTAGTAACTGTAATAATATCTTGGCTGATATCACATATTCACAGTTTTGCATAGTAACTAGAAGCTTCACCTATTTCTCCTCTTGCTAGAATATCTATATTCTTTTCTCACTCTATGGACAACCACTGGGAATCTGGTCGTCCCCTATTTTTTTCCCCCTGAAATTCAATAAAAACCCAGTGATTCTAAGATGCTCACTGCTTAGTATTTCTTAGTTCTCTGTGGTGAATGTGAGCATTGCAAATGAGGGATTCCCATCACTAAAACATCACATGATCATCACAGCAGCACGAGGAGTCTTTGAATTATCACTGCCAGGTCTCCCATGTGCACCTGAGAGAAAGCAGGCAACTCATGAAAAAGGGTGGGGTTTTAGTAATGTTCACATAAAACTGAGCATTTGGGTCAGTTTGATTTTCCAGAGAGATGTGACTAAGTCAGAATTTAATGTTTCCGTGGTTGTGTTTAAAAAAACCCAACCCAACAAACAAGCCAAAACCAACTGCTGCAGGTATCCTGCACAACTTCAGGAATAAAGCTGGGGGAGATTGGGTGTCACCCTCCCATCAAAAGTCCGTCAGGCCAGCCTGTGCTTTCACCCCTAACATATTGCAATAAACAAACTAAAAAAGAAAAAAAGAAAAGCAAAAACCAAACCCAAAATATTCTATTTCAGGAGAGCAAAAAAATTTAGGTTCTGAGGATGTTCAAAATGAAATTGCATCTGCAGACTGTATCACAGAATCTCATGGGAGAGGTTGCTTAACTCCATCAGTGTAGATTTCCCCAGGTGTGCTCCAGCCTCCCTGTTCCCTTCCTTTCCAAGGTATTGCACACAGTTTGTCCACTGACTCTTTACTAAACATGATCAGGGCCTTCACACCTTTTATTCCTGAGTAAACCCACCAGACTCTCCAGTGCAGTTCACATTATCTGATGCCAGCAGTATAATATAGTCATTTTCATAGCTCATATAACAAGATAAAATGAAAAGAATAAAATAATAATAAAAAAAATAATCCAAGTGCATTTCTGTTTGGGCAAGTAAATTCAGCCAAAAGATTTAAAACAGCTTAATGAAATAAAATGGTTTCTGACTTCCATCCATCTGTGTTTAAAAAAAATCCAACATGAAATACACAAGGGAAAGCAACAGAAAGGATATGAATGTACCAAAATTTTAATTGCTGCTCTTCTGACTGGATGGAAAGGACTAAGTATATACAAGGCAGGAGTGGCACTAAATCGAAAGATTGTCTTCCCTTTGTTCAGTACTATAAATGTCTGGAAAACAAAACAGAAAATGAGAACATTCAGTATTTGTATTTATGCTCAGCTTTTCACAGCCCAAATCCCACTGGGAAATTCCTGCTAGTATTCCATACTTCTTCCCTACTCCCTCCTGAGACCCACAAATTCCTTTTCACTTAATGAAGAGGTTTATTTTCCAAGACCCTCCCAGCTAAGCTGTTTCCTATCCTATTGCAACATCCCAACTATTTTTAATTCTTTCACTTCTTACAAGGTCCTGTGCCACCACTCTCATCATGGGTCTGGGAAAAGAGAGGAATCACCTCTAAAATATAAAAAAAAAATACCTGGAGACTAAAATGTGATGGAGGGACTTTCACGATGCTCTTTCCCAGGTGCACAGAACCCTACTATGTTTTTATTCTACTTTCTCTACCTTGAGAGCTGATGGTTTCTGTCTCACCAAGTAAGAAAGTGCAAGAGACAGAGCTCCACAGCTGGACCTGACCCCGCCGCTGAGGCACTGCCATTGTACTCAGGTTAACATGGAGAAAAACACCACCGAGTTATCTTAAATCCAAAGCAAATGTGAAACTGGATACTGGCCCAATTTACAGAGTTCTGAAGATGCCCCACCATGCACAGAGGAACTAATATTCATTCAGAGACAGGATCAGGGCACAATAGATAAACTCTAAGCAACTCCCCTTGAGCCTAAGACCTTCATGGCACTAAAACTGCAAATCTATATCCTGCTGCTTTTGTCTGAGGATAGCAGGCAAATGAAAAGGTACATTAATTCTGGCCCTTCCAGGTTAAGTGATCTATTTGCCATTATCCATTTAACTTTTATTCTGTAGTTGTTGCACCTGTTTCTACACTGTTTTAATAGAAGTAGCATTGTGGTCATATTAATTCATACGGGAAATAGCATAGCCCTACATCAGGAACACCAGTACCTGAAAGAACTGGAAGCTGCCTAAAAATACATTGTGTTTCCAAGCCTTATTTTCTTGCCCGTTTTTCAAAATGTTTGCAAAAGGGGAACAAACTGTAGTAAGCAAGCAGCCCAGCTCTCCTGTCAACAGCCTTTTGACAAAAGCTGTTTGGACTGTTGTGGCTTCGGTCCAGCCTCCACGTGATTCCTCATCAGGTGATGCCTGCTTTAGGACGAAGCTTACCCTTACACCCCAGTGTGCCAGCATTGTGTGTGCTACTCACATCTCCCTTCAGCTCTATTTTGGTCATCTTAAATGGAGCTGAACTATTCCTCATCAGGAAAATAACCACTGCTCTCCAGGAAAGGTGGTGAGGTGCCTCCTGCTCTTCTGCAGAGTGCTAGCACAAGACTCAAGTCACCCAGAAGCCCATAACATTAAGGGGCTTAAGTGATAAACAGACCTGTGAAGAGTCAAGGCTCACACAGAAGGCAAGATAGGGTAGATAAAAACCTCTGGCTTAATTTAACTCAGCTACTGCTCTGCTCTCTTCATACGCTGTATTTTCATCCTTAGAGTTATCTGAAAACACCCAAGTTTTAATTATGTATTTTATCCCTCTTTGCCCTCCTACTTAGATGTTTTCTGGGAGCCCTGCTCATGCCAAAACTCTGATTCTTAATCTGGGAAAAAAAATACTCTTACTGCCTGTAGAAAGATAAAAGCCCTCAAAAGAGAGGCAGTGTATATGCTTTATCAAAAGCAAAGAAGCAGGATGGCTGGCTGGAGCTCACCTTACGATCACTGTAGAAAGGGTCAAGGTCCTCGAGCGGCTCCCCAATGAGCTCTGGAGAAACAGTCCCATAGATGTCAGGCAGCTTCTTGCAAGCTTGCAAATCAAACTGTGGCTGAGGTTTCTCTTCTTCTCCCGGCTGCTCTCTGTATTCCTGCTTTGCATTTCTCGCAAGTTTCTCCGCAATTCTTTTCTCAATAGCAGCCAAGGATTCAGGTGTGAACCGGTGGAAGCTGTTAGTACCCGGTGGTAACAAGAAGTCAGCCATCTTTTCATCCTGCTTTGTCTTTACTGGTCTTTACTCCTAGTAGTGGAAAGAGCTGAAATACAAAGAAGCAAAAGTTAGTGGCAGGAGCAAAGGAAGAACAACAAAGGCATCAGAATATAAAAACAATGACCCAAATAACTTGTAGGCTCTCTATTCTCAGGAAACCCTACATCCGTTCTCTATGTGGTTAGTAGAACATCAAGTAAACCAGCAACAACTGAAACTGTAATTTCAATTAGGAATCACTTGTGATTAGAGCTAAAAAGACTTTGCAGATAGATGTGGAGTATTCTAAAGTTTTTCAGTCATGGGATCCTATATCTAAATGATGGAGTAACTTGGATTCATACAAGCTTTAGTTTCATTGAAAGCCCCAGGGATTTGGATTCCTAACTCATTTTTGAAAATGCAGTTCTGGGAGTGGATGAACAATGTGCCTAATATGACTTCAAGGCAGATTTAAATCAGCCCATCTCTGGCCACATGATGCAAACTCTAAAAATGCTCCAGCTGTTCTATTCCAAATTTAAAGAGTGAGAGGTCAAGTTCAGATTCTTAAGTCATATAGAAATTCTTCATAATCTCCGTTTCAGGCTTCTACAACATAATTATTATTTTCCTTTGGGATAAGAAATATCATCTTTAAAGTATCTGTCAAGACTTTTGAGCATTTTCCTCTCCTCCACACCCTACAATCTGAAGGATGTTGGAAGCCCAAATGGGCCTGGCCAAATCCTTGAGACCTTCATGAGAGCACTCCAAGCTTCTGAGATGTTGAATAGCCACTGATGCCAGTTCATCACATCTAAAAATAAGACTCCTTCTATCCCATACCAGTATGAACATCTAACTCAAACCCGTGAGGTTTGACCATCTTGGGTCGATGGTGCTTCACTGTTAACACCTCCAATCCCCACCTGAATGAAAACAAGGGAGAATTGCCATATCTCTTCAACTTACATGAATAAAGCCAAGCGTGAAAAGCACAGCAGAACAGAAAGCCATCTTGTATCTGCACTAAACAACACAGAGAGCTGTGAAAATTAATGTAAAACTACTGTTTGAAAAGGGATGAAGCTTATCCCTGTTCTGGTAGCCTGCACAAATCCATCCAAGTTCACTGAAGCCGTATTTTGCAATTTAACAGTGACTTTAGTGACATGTTTTTCCAGCAAGAGAAACCCTCACTATGCAACAATTAGAACTCCTTTCACAGAAGAAACACAACCCTTGTTTTTTCAGCACCACCAGACCATTCATACTAAATCAGAATATAAGCTGGTGGCAAACAAAATAGTGGATTTTGAGGTGGGCTAGCCTATTGCATTCGTCGATTTGCTCAGGGTACAATTCTTTGTTCACCCACAATTGTTGTTTTCTGCTTTCAGATGGTATTTGTCTGTTTACAGTGGATAGTTCCAGATAGTTTGGTTCTATTAGGCTCTCTGATGACAGCATTTTTGTTAGCAAACAAGACTTTAACTGGACTCTGCATGACAAATAGCATATTTATTGACTCAATTTATTTGACTAAAGTACTCTTTCAAATAACTACTGTTTTTCCTATCCTGACTTCATTTTAAAATGAATTCATTAAATTGTCATTGATCACAGCCTATCATACAGGAATGATTTACTGGAGCTTGTACATTATACTCTGCATTATTGCTTGTTTAAACAAGCAGGTCTAAACTGAATTAGCTTTCCTGGAGTTCGGGTATTCTGACATTCTTCTTTATTTAGATTTATTCTCTTTATTCCTTTCTCCTCTCCCCCCACATCATTTGTTTTATCCCCTTCCTCCCGAAAAGCAGGAAATTAGCAGCTTTCCCACAAATTAAGCTTTCTTATGTTCATCACTTTGTGACTCAGCACCAGTGCAAGCAAATAAAATTTCTCTTTCTATCAATGACATCAGTACAGGTGGCCAGACAATTCTCAGAGGATTTTTGTTGTTTCAATCTTTATTTCTTCACAGTGAAACCTCTCAGCCCTAAAGGGGATGACAACAGTGGATTATCAGTTCTTCTGGAAGGGCACAGACTAGGTCTCCAAACTGCAGAGGAGATCACTGTGGGCTGCTAGTTATGTCTAGACAACCACAAGCACTGTGAAGGTGGCAAATGCAGAACAATTGTTCAGTTTTCCTCATAATACAAAAAGGAGAAACTTGAGATCCCAGAGCAGTAGGTTTGAAACAACCAGCAGAGCCACTTTTGACATGGTGCAGAGTTAGAAACTTTTTGGCTGCAAATGGCAAGGATTCACAAAGCCACAAGACAAATCCAAGGGCAAAATATCCATTAATGGCTTTAAACACAAAGATGCCGTCTCTGGGAAAATACCTCAGCTGCAGAACCTGGGTACATGCAATAGAGACAAGGACTCGTCTGAGTTTTACACTCTTCCTAGGCTGCTAGCTTGGAGAAACCCCATCATCTGATCTTACGTGCATTTGTCCTTATGTAGCACTTGAGCCAACACAAGACAGCCTACGCTTCCTTGGGCAAGGTCTTGATCTGCCTGCTGGCTCTGTAGCTGGCCTGATACTGAAGCACACAAGAGAACCAACTCTGTACACCTGCAGGTGCTCAAGATCCACATCACACCAACCATCTGCTTCCAGTGCTTCAGAGCACAAGCTAGGTGACCACCTCCAAGCTGCGCAGACATTTTCTTTGCTGGAAAACTGGTGGAAGCCGCCTCTGCACTACCTTGTCCATATAGCCAAAGTAGAAACATGGCCATATAGCATGAGGGAGGCAAAGTACTCTACCGAGATAAGAGAATGGGTGGAATGTCTCTAAAGTACCATGGTTTTCATGGGTGTTGCTTGATCACAAAAACCGTAGCTCTGTAGCTGCACTAGAATACTCAGAATCCTTCTCAGACTTCCTTAACCACTTCTGAAAGAAGTCATTCTAGCAAGAGAACTGGTCAAAATTAAAAAAAAAAAAAAAAGATGGAAAATCATGGGTGAGATAAAATAGCCTGAAAAACTAATCAAAATGAGAGGTTTTAATTATTTTTTAAAAGAGAATTATTTTTGCTTCAAGCTCTCAATCATTAGAAAACTGAATCAACTTCAAACTGGTTCAAAAACAGATCTTGTCAATTTTATCTGCAAATTCCAGAAAGATAGCTGCCTAGGAACACCAGGAAAATCCTACACAAACTTCTTCGCAGAGCTTTTGTTACACTGCTATTTACTTTCCCTTTAAAAATTACATTTTCCAGCATCCTTTTGTATCAATTCAATCAACTGAAAAATCTTGACATGTTTTCTCTTCATATTGTATATAAGTTCCAAATTTTAATATATAGATTTAACCTAATTCTTTTTTTTTTTTTTAATTTCCTATGCTTTCAGGAAATGGGCAAGATAATTTCATGGGTCCTTTCTATGTCTAATTTCTTTTAATCTATGCATTGCAAACATTTCTACAAATAGCCAGGGTTAGCCTAGATGTTTCTTAAAAGGCTAAGAAAGAAAGCACCACAACTTAAAAAGGGGAATCATCAATGACTGAATCAAAGAGCTGGAATGCCATTTCTTACGAGATAATAGCTGTTGTGATTCACATTTTTTACAATATGAGCCTGGATTTTTCCATTCCTCTCAGGCATATTTTTGAAGTACAAGGCTTCAAACACGTTGTTTCTGTGATATCACCATGCACAGAATGAACACTTCCCTCTTGCTTTGTCTTTGTTAAATTCAGTTAACATCGGTTCTTGCTGATAAAAATGTACTGGTTATGTAAACAAAATGTGTGTATGAAAATAAAGCCCCAAGATGCATATTTTCTATGGCGTGGCAAGATGTGAGAACAGTACAAACAAATAAGATATTGCTAGAGCCTGTATTTATTCAGAAAGGTAAATGCCATTTTCCATTACAGTTTTAGCCTTACTCTCATAGGCTTCAGCCACCCCAGCTCAGACGACCTTACGGATTCTTAGAACATGATTTGCATGTCCTACAAGCCTTTACCAGACTCCCTGTGGATGAGTGACCATTACCCAAAGGCAACTTTAGGCAATAGGTTGCCTGCAGGGGTGTAAATACAGGGAAAGTGGGTCCTGCTCACCTACAGCTTGCTGAGTTCCTGCTCTTGTGTGGGCTTTGTGGACTTAGACCACCACCCTAGCACCTACCAACTCTCTATCATAGCCCAGAATGCTGATATGAGCCATCAGGGGAGGTCCCATCCCCCAGAAGCACCACGGGAAGGAGAGGCTGAGGTCCTTGCTGTGCACTACACCTAGCTGGACACTGACTTCAGAGAAGTGAGGTCTTCTTGCACATCCATCTCCTGTCTGCACAGTGGCATAGGATTGCTTGCCTGGTGTGTTATCAAGGACACAGGTGCATGTATTTCAGATGCTTGGCAATGATAATAAGAGCCAGACTTGAAAATCAACCATGTGGAAATGGCACTCGCAGGCTAAAGGTTAGATACCATCAAACATGCTCATCTCGAGTAGGACTGTGTTCATTTAACCCTACTGATTGCTGTGATGTCAGTCAAGCAGGTACTACTGACCACAGGCTGGGGAGATAACCCATGGCAGCAGATACGTTTCCAGTGCAATTCTGCTAAACCTAAATCTTATAAGCTAACAATCAGGAATCCTAAACTCTCCTTTTGTTTATGAACCATTTGTGACTAAATACAGACTCTGTGTTCCTAAGAGGTATAGAAACAAAAACAGTCATGAGGATGGGTTTCTTTTAAATGTTTGAGGCTACGTGGAGCAGTCATCTTTCCCCACCCCCTTCATCATTTTCCTTTGACCTTCAGAGCACTGTGAGGCATGAGAATAGTAGACTAGCAAAATAAAGAACAACACAGTGACACATCTGATCTAACGCCACTGGCCTAGATGCACAAATTCTTATGTGTAAATTTACACACATACACAAACATTTTATCATATTTGAAAAGACTACAAGGTGATACGGGATTGCAAAGAAGCTTTCTTCCAACCATGAAGTAATGGCTTCATGAAGAACTCCTGGTTTTAATTAAAATCAAAAAAAGACACTCTATAAGAAGACACACAAATATCAAAAGGTTAAACAAGTCTAAGTGACTTAGACACTGTTCATAATTTTACTAACAATCAACAGTCAACCTTTTGAGACGTAATGCACTTATATTTATACAGCACTTCGCATTCCACAGCTAGGAGGTGTCAAGGGAAACGCTCTTTTAACTGAAAAACTTCAGTTGCTGTTAATACATACTCTGAGGGTCTGTGTGCTTACATCAAAACAAGCAGGAACTGAATAATACAGTCCTTGAAATTTTACACAGCACACTCATTGCTTCTGCTTAAACCAATATCTGGTTTGTTTCTTTTTGCCAACAGGAATAATTTTGTCAAGACCATAAACAATTTTTTATTTTTTTTTTATTGTTTTTTTTTTTGTTACCCTACGATCCAAACAATAATTCAACCCCATAACCACCTGACC